>JAQBSW010004810.1:0-64577 GCA_029291075.1 Eudiplozoon nipponicum
CCAAATAAATTCGCCTTGTGAAATAATATATTAAAGAGTGGGAGGTAGAACTCATCATCTGTGAAGTCAGTGAACGATTCTAATCTACTTTGTTACGTTACTTAAAAACAATAAATCAATTTAACTAGTAACCGTTTACTTCCGATACTGACACACAAATCCCTTTGCATATATCAGAGTAAAATCTACTTGTTGGAAATATTTGGAAATTTTCACAATCGACACAGCGAAGTTCTTACAATTTTCGTTTATTTCGTTTTGGTCCTGTAAAAAATAATGTTCTACGAGATGATGTTGGATCTCCCCGACCAAATGTATATACTTTTTTGCATGCTTGCCAAAATTTAACTTCAGCACAGTTTTTTGTGCATTTAAAAGTAACGTCTTAATATGGCTTGATAAAATTGACAAGTTTTGTTACTGTACTATTTTTTATGTGGTACACAAATCAAGAGGTATTGTGCATACGAATGTTTTAGTGATATTTTTTTTAACAACAAATTTCCTGTATTACCTGTTACTCGTTTATTCTAAATGTCAAAAATACATGTATGTTGCTTAAACATTGATTATTTTCTCGGCCAAACACAAAATCTTAGGCTTTTCTAAATACGCTGGGAAAGCATAAGCGAAATTTTTCAGAACTCATCCTGTGGATGAAGGTCTTTTAGGCTCACTGGCTATTTTTCTTTGATATGCGGTCCGGAGATATGTATGAGAGTGACCGTTATAGAGTCAAACTACAATAGGATGCCATTTTGGTAAACTTATTCAAATCTTTTACATATTGACACAATCGAGATGGCGCCAGTGGCCACATTTCATGACTTAGGTTTTATTTCTCACATGATGACGAAAAAACAAGTATTGAGGTATTTTTTTCTTCAAGCATGTATCACATTCGTTGCTTATTCTATGATAAATTCAAAATGAATAAATTTGTTTTGATGACAATTAACACATTTAAATAATTTTCTTCAAGTATTAATCCACCCATCTAAATTTAAGGTGATATTAGTATTAATGTTGGCTTATACGCTACCCCTTTTTTTGATTAGTACGCGATTTAAGCTTTTTTATATATAACTACATCTCAAATAATTTTTACTTTAAAATATTGTTATTGCTAGTAGTTTTTCAATGTTGTTCGACGACTGGATAAATACGTCAAGGTTTTAATAATTTCTATCACCACCCGCGCATCATTGATAGTTTAATTGTATTGCCTACATATTTATTTGTGCCGAAATCGGAAAAAAAGTTAATATTCGTGACAGCATAGAAATTGTGTAGCCGATATTTCCAGTCAAGTAAAATGTATGTGAGACTACTAGAGGTGAAAGCCGCATATCTAATTTTGCTTTCCATGTATATACTTTGCTATGTTGGTGTTTGGGATTGGTGTTAATTTGCAGCTGGCAAACTTGATATAAATAATTATTAACACCAACCGCGCAATCAGTGATTGTTTAGGTTTTAGCACAGTTTCAATTGCATCAAAGAATATTTTACATTATCTGTTAAATCGTCGTACAACTTAATATGCAACATTTGATCACCAAATGCGCAACGCCAGTGATAAAGAAAATATGCTTTTCTGTTTATTTAAATCAAGCCTGCAAGATTTATATAAAGACCACTCCCCTTATATATAAATTTATCAGTATAAAATAAGTATTGTATAAAGTAGCAGAAGCAATTCAATCTGTAGATCGATTTTGCACTTATTGATAACTGGTCCAGTACTGTTAAAAAATACAGAGCTCAAACTGCGTTGCATTTGTTTGAAAGTCTGTGACAATATCATTGATCCGAATTTGTTTCAAAGTTATAAGGAAATGCTTCTAAGCAGACAGGTACTATATAGTGCAACATTAGATACAGTTAATCCAGACTTTATAATCGAAATAATAAAATTCATAGATCATTATTCGACGATTTATGATTTGAAAAAAACTAGTCTTCCAACCTTTGGAATTTTTATACCATACGATTATTAATGACTGATTTATACCGACGTGTTATTTCTACAATATCAGTTAATGACCTTTTATCAATTTTGGTAACTTTGAGTGATTTTTCAAATAAATAGAAGGAAATGCTTGTTAGAAGAAACTTTCCTTCCTTATATTAGTCATTACTGTACAACTTCAGTCTTATTGAGGGCTTCGTAAACGATCGAAAATTTAGTTTCAGTTATTTTTTAAATTTTTACCCAACAACAGCGAACGAATGAGGTAGTACTTGTCGGTCAATCTGCGTTTTGCACGAAGCAATGCTCAATTTCAATTATTGCCAAGCGTTTCTCTGGAATGTTGCAACAATAAGAATAAATTTGATTTTATTGCTCTTACTGAAACAACTGAGTTCTCTATGCCAAAACAGTGGCTACCGTAAAGCATTTAGCTGTCAATTGCTCTGAAATTTACATATGAAAAATGGCCCTACTTCTTAAAGAATCTTTAGACTCAAGACGCATTCTTGATGTACAACCACTACGAGCGTGACATGTGTCGTGAGTTTAATCGGCTATTTTTTATTGTGTTATTCTAGAACATGTCCTAATAATAGGATAATATTGGAACAATACGTTAAAAAAAGACTTTTTTTAACAAATCATCAAAATAATGGTTAATCTGATTAGCAATAATTTGCAAACTCAAAATTTTTAGGTGTAATATTGGAAAAAATTAATTGGTTCCACAAATCGCGCGACGGATAACACAAAAATGGATGAACAATCTCGACTAGCATTATTGAGTTATAACACATTTTTTTCGTTATAAATTAGATCGAGAACGTCTATAAGTAATTACAAAATTAAATTCGATTTCAGGATGTAATTTACGTATCTGTTGCGTCACCTTCAGTGAAATACATTTTGCTTGGAGACATTTGGCTCATTGTGATTTTTATTATATTGTCTTTAAACAAGCATGCAAACAATTGTTAAGGCGCATAACCTGGGAATTTTTATGTTATTCAATACGGAATCGATTGATCTTCGGCTAAATGCTAAATGACATAATTACTAATATTCATATTCTATATTTTCAAAAATTATTAAATTAAAGTGAGATTGTTTATTACAGAATGATTTAAAATTATAATGAAAAATACTGAATTCCATTTATAAAAAATATGATTTATTAAAAAGAATCAAATTATCCATTAAATATTCGTGTATTAATATATATGTATATAAATTTATATATAGATATATAATTATATGTGTATATATATGTATATATATATATGTAAATAGTTACGTAACGTATTGAATTATTAAAACTTACATTGACTTTTAATTGGAAGTTTTGATATGCTGACTTGACTGAACATTGACCAAAAAAGGCTGAATAAAGTATGTGGAAGCCTAAAAATGAAACAGAATGACCGAATTATAGGTCATTTATATTTTAGGAATATTTTCCTATAAATGTTAAACAGATATCTGTTTTTAAGGAAAAATATTTCAGTGAGCAATACACAAAAAGCTAATTCTGGAAAGCCTCGTCAGTGTCTCTACATTACTTCTCAGAAGAAGTGCCATTAAGATTTAAAAAATGGAATTTATGTCATTTTTATCTGGAGCCAGGTTTTATCATGTACAACGTTGATATTGTCACGATGACATTCATTTTCGCAAAACGCGCTCCTAACTTTTTTTAAAATGGAAAATACGCATGCGATTGTTCCGTAGCGTGTAACCTCATTAATAAATATTCGAAAATAAACATATATTGTTGCCTTTTAATATTTCTGCAAAACATACAATTCAATAATCACAGATCTTCTAATGCAAATTGATGAACTATTTCAATATGAAACTGATTAGAAGAATGAATTTAATGAGAATTGCCTCAAAATATAAAGCTGAGTATATTGATATTATTATTATGTCAAAGGACCCACGAATTTGTGTGAAGTTCCTATTATTAAATCTGTTTTAAATGAAGTCTCAACTAATATTTTGCTAAAACTATGTGGGTTTAAATTTGGTGTAAGTCACGAATGAGTGTATCTTAGGAAAAACCAACACTCTGACGAGACTAAGTTAATTTTTTTCTATCTTGCATTGTAACTATATAAAGTGGTTTGCAACTTTCTAAATGAGCCTAAAAGATATTTTTCTCAGTGCTTTTCAACACATTATTGAAGGATCACATGAATAAATGCGTTTTGTATTTGGGCGAATTACACAAAGATTTATAAAATACTCATAAAAATGAACGCAAATTTCACTTTAACTTAGGCATTTGAAAAGCAATTTGTCATTGGAGAGAATTTGTGCATGTATTAATGTGAATTCAGACAGCATTGCTGGAAATTTTGAACGTGTTTTCAAATTCCTACCGAAGAATACTATTTTAGTTTATTTTTTAGAGAAGCTGAGTCAACTGAATATCACTATCAATTGCTATGACCGTAGGAGTTCTGAATACCCAAAATAAATCAACATTCGGTGGTCAAGGTAGTACGCAAAAAGTAACCGTTGGAAAAAAACAAGAAATTGTGATTGTAAGGAACGCCGATCGAATAAATTTACAATAGTCAATCTTTACTGAAATCATCTGACAAATATTCAATCGCTTAAACCTAAGCTCTCTGTTTAGAAGCATTGAAATCCTCTATAAAATATTTTTTTGATGTACCTGTTCCTATAGTTAGGGTAAAATTTTGGCTAAAATCTGGCAATACGTTTCATCTGTTAAACATAGAACTATATGATATAAGATACACCATTAGATACTTATTCTGATTCTTGAAACTTTACCAGCTAATCCGCTGGCTCAAACATTATTTCTATTAGTGAACACAATATAGTCTTATCTCCTACTGTTATTTGCATGCCAGCACAAATTTAAAACTTGTAAAAATATGGAACATTCCAATTGTTAAATACTATTTTAACAGTTAAGGTACTGAGTTCAATGAAATCATGAACGCTGAGACATTGGATCGATTATACGTTTGACTTATTAAAAATAGATTATGGTGACCAGGGATCAGATTCCAAGTTGTAAAGCTGCGTGTTCGGTCATAGCAATATTATAGTTGCTGTCATAAATATGTGTAAGCATCTGTGTGGTTATATTGAATATTAAATAAGTTAATAATTAAATAACCTAACGTATGACTAAATAAAACTGCGAATAAACGTTGATATAGAATAGTTATACTTTCATAATTGTTACAAATTACATTTTCATGACGCCATGCGTTGTATATATTTTAAATATTAAATTACCGTAAGCTAAAGGAGAAATAGAGAAATATTGGAATAGTATCATGTTTGAAACTTGCTACAGACCGGGTGAAGGAAACGTTTTAATTATTTATACACTAAGGAGGAAAAAGGTTTTTATTACACACAAACCGAAACATATTTAACGGTTTTTTTCTATCAATATACAAATACATTATATCTATACAAATTATAACGGGAAACTTCGGGATCTTAGAGTTTGAAGAAAATAGTATACCCATCTGTTATTGGACGCTATTGATTCAGTGGGTAATTAATTCGTGGAGATTTTATCATTGAAGTACGAAAAAAATAAATGTTTGCGCTTCCGATATATAATTACCTAGTTATGTAAAGCAGTCTATTGACGAAATAATGTCTTACTTTGTGAGTAATGTGTGGATAGTGATTGATTATTTAATATTATAAGCCAAGAGAATAAATTCTATCCTATTGATGATGTGAAGGTATTTGTCTATTATTCTTTTTTGTTTTATAGCACAGCAATCTGCCTACTTCACTTGCCTGTATTGAGAGTCAAGTTTATAGCTTTGGTGTATGCAAAATCGATTTAATGCAACAGGAACACCTTCACAATTCGAGTACCCAAGAATAAAGCAATGTTTGGTTTCCTAATCAGTGCATAGGAGAGAAAAGCAATACAAGAGAAATCATATGTTTTTGTAATTTTTTTTGCTATATAAGTGGGAAAATTTCACAGCAAAAAAACAAACTTAACGGAAAGATATTTGTCAACTAATTCAGTATTCGGTATACGTATATATATATATATATATATATATATATATATATATATATATAATCTTAAGTGACTTACCCTTCAAACATTTCTGTTGCAGGTTGTTCTCTCGTGACATTAGAGGCAGGATCAGTGACTGGAAGAGTTGACATTCCGTAGTACCAATACAAGTTATGCAAACCAACCATAAAGGCGAAAAGAACCTACGCAAATGAAATAGTTCAAATTTATAAAATTTCAATGTTATATCTTTGAATATTTCAAATAGATAATTTGAACAGTTTAAAATCCTCGACATTCATTATTGATCGAAAAATTTAACTATTTCTTTATTTTACCAAAATAATGTATTTGTGTTTGGATTAATGGGCACGCGTGGCAAGCACTTAACTCAATTTTTTTTTCTTTTTTGAAGACAGCTCTATTTCAGAAATTAACTGAAATATTAACTTTCCCTGCGTCATCGCACCATGCCTAAAGATCAATTTTTAAAAAACGTTTCAGATAAGGCAGAACCAGCCATTATTACCTTAGAAAATTACTCTACGCATTCACCACAGTCAATACATAAAAATGACAACAATGCAATTGCTCTGGAAAAAAAAACGTATGAAATCGAAAAAAATCAATAGATTTTTTCTGCTAATCTAGAAAATAATCCCCAAATATTTGTCACATGAAAGCACACGAAAACGCACAGATTCTCTGCGGTGCATTGACGGAAGCAAATAAAAAACTTAATTAAGACAACAAAAATCAAATTTTTTTAAAGCTTGACAATTAGCGAAGAAGGTTTTATGTCGTCTACTTTTAAAGTTACGCAAAATCGGCTTCAAATTGCGGCGTCAGAAAACAACAAAATGATCAAATATACAAAATGCCATAAAAGCTACCAGAAAGTCATAACTCATTTAAAGTAAATCTTATTTTCCAGAAAATAAGACTTACAGTTCCATTAAATTGCGCACGGAAAAGTTCTTAATGTTGCCTTTTTAATACCAGTCACTAAAACATTACTTTGACTTGGCGTCTTGATAAATATTTCACGAAATATATTGACTGTCAAATATAAAGTGTTATGCTTCTGATAGGTAAAAGAAATTTCTTAAATATATTTTGGCTTTCCATTAACGTTCTAAACTCTGGAATTACAATTTTTTAGAAATAAATTAAAACTTTATCTCAAAATATGCGGGAACTTAAAATAAAATAAATTAGGTGAAGTAACATTGAATTTACAGCAGAATTTTTTCAACGATTTCGTCTTTCACTTTATATTTTGGATTGATTAAAAATAACCACGTAAGAGAACACGCGGCTGCTTTAGATGCGGTAATTAAAGAGCTATTCTGACTTTTACATTGCTGGTCATTGCTTTCGTAACACTGGCCATATTAGCACACTGTAGTAGAAGTAGATTTCTAAAAATCTACAATTTTTTTGTCATTCCTCTATATGATGCAGCTCAAGTTAAATATTTGTGTAGCGTAATTTCCATAGGAGATTAATAATTCTAAATAAAAGTACAACTTCTAACAAAGACAAATAATTAGAACATTGTACCGTTGCTACTACCGATTGGATGCTCTTGCAAGGCCTCTGGATTAGTGCTATTGCAGCAGGTGTTATCCAGTTCGACCGGTGCCGAGAAGAGGACCACATTTAATCATTTAGAACATGGTAGTTCGAAGACACGTCCACAAATACGCCTCACATAATTTGGGGCATTATGTTGCCACAAAAAAAATTTCTCGTGAAAACATGACGCAACAGAATGTTGATGTCCAATAACCAAATAAAGACGGCAATTATACTTTATTTAACTTTCACACACAATATATAACTTTCAGCAGATCACAATTTTCTGGTATTCCCTATTGCATGCAACGTTTACTGCAGATAGTATGAAAGATAAGAAAGCAAAGGATAATATCTTGTTGTGTACAAAATAATTAACTTGAACTTGGTGATATATTTTGTTCCACATTATTTGCTATGGCGTTTGTGATGCGAGTATTCGATTTTCTTTTGATTACTCGTGGAGGCTACTCATGTGGTTTCATCTGAGGTCACATCAAACTGTCATTCATTGATACATATTACTAGATTCCGCTAAATACGAAAACATCCATCAATTATAATAATATTGTTTATGTTTAAAACGAAATTATTTTCGTTTTCACCTGTATATTAACAAATTTTCGTATTTCCAGAAAAACAAAGTATTTCCTTAGAGTTCAATTAGAGAAAAAAGGCAGCTATGTATATACAAGAGAGAATTATAATTCGATACAAAAAACGTGCTTCATGTCACCTTTCCGTCTCGCTTTTGTTGTATGTGCCCTTCAGCTGGCCGAATATGACGTTCCTAAGAAGAATTGACTGACTTATAATATCATGTATACCTTTGAAATGAGATATTTAGATGCATTCAAAATTCAAACTAACTAATAAATCGTTTCTTCACGAAAACAGTTATTGTGATGTAGATATATTCAACACAGTTGAAGAAAGGACATTACCCTGGGTAAGAACTTAACTCGACTGAAATATCCGGTACCTTATGTAGTCATTTTTCCCGAATTGAATGTTGATTAAATTGAATTACACAGATAGCACAACAAACAGGCAGCAAGAAGCGCACTTTCTGAGGCAAGCAAAATTTCACACGTGAGCAACACATTCAATAATTTTTTTAAATTTAAATCATGTGTGGATTTATTTTGTTTATTTATTTGAGGATTTAATAGATATCCCCTTGATTTGCATCATCCCGTTTATATACCATGTGCTCAGCTATTTCTGAAACAATCGCCAGTTTACCAACTATTTTGAATATTAGCTGCTCTTCAAATTGTTTCAGAATATTTTTTGTATGACCGAAAATCTTTTGTGAATTAGCATCTGAATATTCAATAAATTTTAAGTTTCTTCTATGAACTATTTCGTTTAGTGCACCTCTTAATCCCAAAATGCATAAATGCCTGTAAAGAATGAAACAAGTTTATTCATTTATCGCCATAATAATTTAAAATTACACTGGTTTATACAATGAGATTAATATTTATCTAAAGTGAGGAAACTAGGTTTTTAGTATTTTGTCATCACTCTTACAATAAATGATTTATTAATATATAACTTGTACGTGTATTGAAATATGCAAAAATTTTACTTCAATGACTTTACAGCAATTATGAAGGCAACATTTTCAGTCAAGATTAATGTATACGAGGCTATGTGTTGGGTATCTCCGTAAATTCATTGCAGTTTTGACGTCGCGCTCAAACGATGACCAAATAACACTAATATTGAGGTCCTTTTTATATGAGAAACATGGATGGAAAAGACGACAACCAGAAAGGCTGATCAGAATATCATCCAAGTAGAAAGATAAAGATTTTAGTCAATGATGGTTCCCTTTTGTATTAGATTAAGAACGGTTAAATTGGATCCAAAAACGCAATTGTGCTGAAAAACTTTATAAGAAATAATCAAGAAAAATATGCCTGTTTTATAGCTAATGTGTGCGTTTTAATAGTTTGAGTTCAGAATTGTATGTTTGAAGTAAAAAAACCGTAGGTTTATCCTCGCATGCGAATAAAATTTGACCATATATTTCAATCCGCAATGCCTTTAATAGATACTACTTATAAAAGAGTAGCAGATATGATTTTGCCCATGTGGTAGGCATAGAAATCTATAGCTCTAACCAGTTACAAATTATCACCCTAAGACAACTATTGACGAAGGCCGAATTTCAGAATCTCTATACATAGTGTAAGTATTTCAGTTTAATCCTCATTAGTCAATTGCCAAAGTCCACAAAATGTCAACTGGTTTCAGTACTTATAAATAAGAGTAATTTATCTTTTCTTTTCAGGCAGATAAAACTAGGTATTGGTGTAAAGTTTAAGCCACTAATTTGATTATAATAAATTATTTTTCCATATTTTAAACAAATAATACTAAAAAAGAAAATTTTGATTTGGCGCCACAAAGTGGCTTTTTAATGAAGAATAAACTTTAACTAGTCCATCATTATATTTTTCTTAGCTTTGTAAAAAAAATTTTCTAAAAATTGGACGTCTGATTGAATTTTGCTTAGGTGAAGAAATTATCGAACATGCGCATTTTATACGTTGCAAACTCATTCACGTGTTCTTGAAAAACTTCGCGTAAAGTTAATTATATTGCATTGTTGACTTGCTTGCGCAACGAGAGTTATTGGCTACATGACAAAACTTCTAAAGGCGAAAATGATCTGTTTCAGAATTAGCAATAAACATATACCTTGTGACAAAGAACACATTTTTACGCGAAGAGTTTTATGCATTGCTTGCTAAAAATGTGTTGGCAAGGCCGCAAGAATTTCAAACAAAGTGTTTCTTTTTTTCGCAAAGTTGTTTGCAATATGTTATCCGAGCTTCGCAATCTTCTCTAATTTAGTGTAGTTTTAATAGTTTTACTTCTTATTTTTGTTTAAATATTTGGATCAATATAAGGTCGACATTTAAATCTCAACTAGACTAAATTGTGAGAAGTTGTATATGATAGTCATAGATTGTGCAATATTAATGCAATAAATTTCAAATTTTAATGATTTACGAGAGCTTGTTTGGTGAAATACTAAAACGAAGGATAGAAACTTGTGTTCATGATGCAATCGTTGAAACTGCATTTATAAGGAAGGTTATATAGAATATTGACAAAGCATAAAAATCAAGTCCGAGTGATTTCAAAGCAAAAAATGTAAAGTACACCAGCATTGCGAAAGATTTCAGTTACAAAATCTATTCACATGTATCTACTTTGTTATTGTATAATATAAAAAAGGTAATCATGTTCTGGTTGAAATACATGCTATATAAAAAGAAAATATTTAATCCTGCGTAAGATCTGGCGCGAAATGTGTGTCTTAAATATTTTATTTCACAATGTGTCTAGAATATTGATATTCAGAAAACAGCGCAATTTATATGGCGATTATAATTTTATATTGTTCTTCCAAAGTTAACGTTATTTTTATTCCAGAAATGTTTTTTGCGTAATTAGATTACATAATTTATTGGAACATTAACGAAATTTAGTTTATACATAACGACGTAAATCAGAGGATCAAATTGCCACATTGTAAATTATATGTGATCTGTTTGCTTTAACCAACATTTACTGCACTTCGTATCACAAAAATTTGCACTTCTTCCACTTATTACCTTTTACTTATAATTTTCCGAAAATTCAAAGTATGTTTTAAGAGTTTTTGGAGTCCATTTAACGAGAAGAAATATTAACTAAATTATAGTCAAATTAAAATCACAAAACCTGGAAATGCATTAGTTGAAATGATTCGTGCGAGTGTAGACCTTGAATAAGTACCTTTAAGACAGGTCAATTAAAGAAAGATGCTCATCAAGATATACTAGAATTAAATTTTCAAATTGACTGCATATAATAGTATGAATTTATGTTTTATTTTCTAGCAAAATTTTTTTTCTGTGTACAGAAATGCAAACATTTTTCTTTCAATTCCATTCGAGATCTCGTCAATTTTGTGTTTGATGATAAAACGTCTCACGAAATTCATGAAAATTAGCATCATAGATTTGATTTACTAACAATTTTTGCTTGCATTTAATGTATGTTTGACACAAACAATGAATCCACAGAATAAAATCTGTTGTTATTAGACGTAAGCTAGCATAGATTACATTATACAGCCATATCATAAACATAACGTTGTTTAACGAAAATAAAATAATTATTTTGAGACTTAACAAAGAGTTAAATTTATTTAATTGTTATGCGGCTACAAATAAAAGATGAATATTTTAGGCATACCATATAAAACAGACAGCGTATAAAAATATTGCACTTTCTCGTGCAGAATAATTGTCTGTTAATTGCATAAAAACAAAATGAGCATTTATTATTTTTGTAGACTACTTCATTATGTTTCTCTTTAGGGTAGTCGATATTTTTATTTTTTAAAGAAAGGCTGATTTGTGAAAAGTAAAGGCCAATCCAGATTGTTGACAATAAGTTTCACTATTTTTTAAGCTTCTTATTTTAATTTACATATGCTACTTAGTATCAGTCTTGTCATTATAGAACGTCAGAAAATCGAAATGATTAAGAGCTTTTAAACTTTTAAAAATTTCCGGTTCTCAAATAATGCGTAATATTTTAAGCCTTCTTCTCATTTCTTTAAAAAACATAATTATCATTAAGGCTAAAATAAAGTTATATTTCGTTTAAGATAGAAATAATCAAAATAAAAAAGTAAGTGAATACATTATTTGGCGGAAGGTTAATTGCAAAATAATTTACTTCTGGTTTCCTGCGTCACGTCTTTATTCGAAATATTCGCATTTTATTTGTATTGCAAATTTTTAATTTTGATTTACCTACTTAATTGATTATAGCATTAAATGCAAGCTGAAACCTTCAACGCAAGTTCGAATTTTTGCAATTAATTGTAATTTAACAAATTTTGAAATAGGCTAATTTTGGCTAGTAATTACTTAGTGTAAAGCATTTGGTTTCCTGTTACCTTTCAGTTTTTAAAAGTTACTCTCAATTGGAAAGTAAAGGGAGACCACGCCTTAAGCAATAGCCTGAGCGGGTTGAAAGAGTTCTTTATTCCTTTTATAATTGCAAAAGAATAATTAAAGTTAAGCCACTCACGGTTTAAATTATCTAAAAAAAGTTTTTAACGATAATTTAATTAGACAACCATTGACTTCGCGGGTGATGATAACATTTGTTAAAATCAATTTGGCAAGCTGGAGATAAACACCATTTACATTCTGCCAACTAGTCGCAAAATCAGCAAATAACCATAAGTCATAAATAGTAACGCATTCTGCTCGCTAATGTTCATCAGCAAAGCACTATTGCAATCAATCTAAACATGATCAAACTATGCGGCAAAAATAAGGTAAGAATAATTAGACATGCCACTATAACTTTTACTACTCTCGCAACCGTCGAATTTGATTGGAAATGTCTAATTTTTGCTTTCTCTATATATGCGCTGCAGATTGATTCTTTGTAGTCAATTTGCCATCGCACTTAGATGATAATCATAGGAGGACGAAATGCGTCAGATCCTATGAATCATTGTAGTTTACTATTTTGTGCGACTGGTTAGATACAATGGGATTGGTGCTTAACTCAATTTTGCAAACTTGATTTGAAGAATTGTTATTAACGCCTGTAAAACGAGCGAGGGTTTAATTGTACAACGTATAAAAATTTCGCGAAAGCTGTTCGTGATTGTAAAAAAAACTTTTTTCAGCCCTCATTTCCGTTGATATAATTCCTATGCGAGACTGCTCAAGGTAATATCTGACATTTAAATACTTATATGTGCATTTCGGAGTGATTCTCGTTAATCAGTTTGCTGTTGAGCTCTTCTGATGGTCACTGAAGGCCGCAATGCTTCACAACAGGTATATGTGCTATTTTGGTCGAACGATATTATATTATGTGATTGTTGCTTATCTCGCGCTTCAACAATTTATTTACAAAAAAATAATTAAAATTGTCAGACGAAGAATATACGCAGGATAGTTGGTAAATTATAAATGTGTTATAATGTATCGAATTATTATAAACTGAAACTCTTCAAAATTATCATATTTAAATTACTTATTAGAGCTACTAATGACGTAAATCATGAAATATACCATAAGAAGTTCAGATTTCTTTGTTTACCCCACAAAATTTGTTTACAAATAAACTTTACCTAAATAAAAACTAAGAAGTACGGCCAACTGGCATTCCACGTTTTCAATTACTTTATTTTGTACATTGCCAGATATACGGGTATGTGGGAAATTTTGTTCGGTCAAAACTGTTTAATTATAACATGATATTATGAAATTCAAATTATGTTAAAAATTATCTTGCATAAATAAATTTCTAGTTCTATTATAAATTTTATTCCCACTTAAGTAAATTAACAAAATTTGTTTGATATTTTTAACACAGGCATTTCTTATAATGTCTTAATATTAGATTTCAATAAATATTGTCAAAGTAACCGACACTTAGATCCTACAATCTATACGTTCTTAGCTGTTGCTGTCAGTCGAAAATTAGGAACATACGCCAAATCTTATGCTGAAGGGTAAACGGCTTGATGATACAATGCGAAAGAGCGTATTTTGTCAGACTCGATGAATATACACAAAATGCTTGATCACTTATGATACAAATGGATTAAAACTAATCGGTTATTGAGAACTAACTTGCATAAATTACTCATTTATTGTATTATTTAAATAGATATTATATATATATATATATATATATATATATATATACAATTATTAGTTTGGATAATCGTTTTCACCAAATGTAATTTTTCATAACTTTACTTCACCTTGATGGTGTGGTGTAACGAAATTTGGCTCCCTGTGTGGTCATGGCACTATCAGTTGGCCAACTAGATATTCTGGAGATAATTAGGTGCCAACTACATGTTATAAACCGAAGCCTGAGCAATTTGATGATCGTTTACGAAAGTATGTCATTTTGTTGTATTTGTTAATGGAAGAAAGTGAACAAACGTATGTTTGACAAGACTTCAATTAACTTAATGGAAAATAATGAGACTTGTCAAACATATCGAATTTAAAAAAAAATTGTTGGTAGCTTATACGAAGATTTTATGATACAACATGATTTAGGCTAAAATTATTTAGCAATGATTTTGCTTAAATTATTAATTTATCCGCTATTTTTTTAAATCGTACTAAAACACATAGTTAACCTGATATTACTGTTTACCATTTGCTTTTAATTTGGCTATACAAATTTCCAGTTATGGAATACGGCTGACTGAATAATAAATTTTAGTGAGCGATATAAGCGTAATTAAACGTGGTTACTTATGCCTTTAGTTTATCAAATAAAAATTAACAACGGTTGCTTCCATTTAAAAAATAGGAACACTCTCCACTCTTTAAGCTGGTCTATGATCGCATACGTTAGGATGCCTGTCCATTTTCATTGTATACTCTAAGAACGTTACTTTATGTGTATCCCTCGAATTCATTTCTTTACAAAGCAATAAAACTAATTGCAAGACTAGATTAGTATACTTGCAATTATTGGTCAGATAGAAGGTGAGTTATTATAACCAGATTTCTGTTAAAATAAATTATGATGAATAATATACCATAAAAACCTTTTGATAATTTGTAGCTTGCATAGTGCACCGAACATATGTTTGTCATTTGTAAATATTTCCAAGAATTATATTATACAAAACTTGATTATTTCGCACGAACCGTTTATAGAAATTATATCTACAATCTCTGGTATACCTATCTAGAACTTTTTCAGATTAGCTAGCCTGACTGATTTTAATAAACTCCTAATTCGATATGTATATACATTTACAAATATTAACTAAATATACACTACAAAATAATTAATTTATAATGGAAAATATATATATATATATATATATATATATATATATAGCAGGTCAGGTGTTTAAATCAAGATCGCAATTATGATAAACGTAAATGATTTTAATCGATTTTGTAATAATCAGGGGCGTAATTCACTCTGTGGCTCTTAAGTTTTCACAGCCAAATCAATTATTTTCGAGCCTATTTACCTAAAATAACACTTACCTGGCGCCATATATGAATTTCAATCATTAATTAATTTATACAAAATTTTAGTTAATATAATTTTTTGCATAGTATTAAACAGTATTTATGGCGCTTGAGCATAGCTCCTGCTCTAATTAATAGACTCGCCCAACAATTCCACCTCTAAAAATTAATTTTTTAGAAAATAACTGGATTTTAATATTTTTCGTCAGAATTAGAAAAAAATTACCTTTAAATGTTCTATGGCTCAGGTTTACATTTATCAGAAATCTTCAAAATACAAAATATTTTGCGTAATACCTGTCCTTTTCATCCACATTTATTGTTTGAAATTTTTTGTCATAGCCTATTTCATTTTAACCTCTTACAGTGACGATTTTTCTGAAGAGAGAATAAACAAAACTATTTCCTTAAGTTTAAACAAGAACAACACATTTTTCCGCAAACACACTCCACTTAGATTTAACTAACAAATTGTTGCATGCTTGTAGAAATACACTACGGAATGCGGAATTCCTTCTGTGTTGTAATATCCTGCATTGAGGCAACAAATGCACATAACTTAACGTTGAAAATCAATAATACGAACAATGCCGGTATATATATATATATATATATATATATATTCATGACTAATCAAGCAAATTTATAAAAGAATAATTGTAATCACCTGCAATATAGGCGCTGGAATGAAAGGTGGGAGAAGCACAAGCGAGTATTCTGTTTGTGACCTTCGAAAATGCGTTCTCCTTTTTATTCAACACATTACCTTCTCACAGGTAGAATGTTTTAGATTCAATGCATTAAAAATGTACATTTATTGAAAATCCCGTTTTGGCGACATGTTCTGTAAAAATGCTGTTCTTCTGACGCAAATAAATAGTATCAAACAATTTAAAACTTTAGTATTTTATGAAACTTTATTGCGGAGTGCCAGATTCATATTTTCCAATGCCACGTTTTGCGTACGCAAGTAGTAGCTTTGTATCGACAGTTTCACAAAGATCCGATTGATCACAATTTCCAATTTCGTTTTGTCATCGGTCGGGCTGAGTTTGTATCCGTCCCAATGGAAATGCAGTTCTATCACATCTTTGTTTACTGACTATTTTTCGGAACGGAAATCCTCGTTCAATCTTCAGGCCCATTTATCACATATACAAACATCACAATACTCACAAATCTACTACCCGCTTACGCAAAACGCGGCATAGAAGAACTTAAAACTTACATGCAAATAACTATAATTGCATTAGTTGTGAATTCTTGTTTATTGGCCTGATTTTTTCTGTAACCCCGAGATAAATCATATTCTAATGGATTCGAATTAAACCGTGAAAGTTGGCCCAATAACAAGTTAGCTAATACTTTTTGAATGGTTGCACAGTGCTAGCTTCAAATTTTGAATCTTCGCAATTTGCGTTCGCGGTTAGTCGCTTTGCACTATCAGTTTCGTAAAGATCATATTGATCCCCATTTCAAAGTAAGACTCTAGTTTGTCTTATTGGCTGGATGTGGATTCGATCCTTTCATCCGATGGCGTCAATATCGTTCATAGTTACCACTTGATTAGATCGTACTTCATTTCCAGTGCCTGCCAAAGAAGGTTAGATCGTGCCTCATTTATATTAGTAATTATGAACGAAGGTGATGTCTTCGGAAGAAAGGACCGAATCCACATCCATCCAATAAGACAGCGACAAACCGCGAACGAAAATCGCAGAGATTCAAAAAATTAGCAAATATCAGTTTAAGTGGGTTTGCAAAATGAAACATTTTAAATTAATGCAATTTTAATTGCACATTTTATTTACTTGTGGCGGGATCTATTCATCATTTACTGTCGTGACTGCAGTCACATTGCACTAACACTGATTGCGCCGGCGCTATGAATAATTGCTATAATCATGTCTGCGATCTTGATATATTCACCTGACCAAAGAAGTACATACGTTTGTCAGTATAAACTAATTATTGTATGGTGTAGAAAGGCAATTAATTCAGGAGACCGGCTTCGTCCTTATTGGGAACTTATCACTTACTGGACAGAATTTGATGCGGATATGGCTCAAACCTGGGAACGTCTGCTTCAGAATCTGGTGCTCTAACCAATGAGCCAGCCTGCCGCGCACTACACTGCACACAATTTTCAGTTATATACTAACTAATGTTACTCAGTTTGTCTTTTTATCTTGTAGGTAGAGTTCATATGGCATCCATTTAGACCACAAATTTTCAACAAACCATCCTCAATTTGTTATTACTGAACAGACATCACACATTTATATAATTAATAGAATAGTGGTTGTTATCAGCGCCCGTGCAAATTTCCTATTAGTATTATATCATTTCGATATCAACTAAACTTTGTTAATATTTCGAGGAGGATTTAATTTTATTTGTAAATTAAACCTGCCAGTTAGTTATACAAATGAGAGCAAGGAATGCTTTTAAAGTATGGGATAAAACGTATGTTTTGAAAGGCAGAGCATGCATTTTCAATTAAACACGATTATTATGGAAGTCGATAAGTCTAATTTACTAGTTAAAAGAAAATGAAAATCAATTCGGATTGCAGAAATTTTATCACCACCAACGAGAGAATTATCTAATGTATTTTTTTATGAATTAAACACCGATGCACTTATGTTGTCGTGTGTGTGACAGCTTGGAACTACTGTAATTGAAGTAAGGCATTTCTGTGAATACGTCACATTTTTGCTATTGCTATCAACTTGCCATCTGGGGTTAATCGAATACGATAACTTGTTCACGTTGATTTAATGGCAAACGATTGTTTAGCACGAAAGTAATCATTGATTGCGAGGGTGGTAGTAACGACTGTTCCGTACGTTTATCAATACGAGTAATAATTTATGGAGTCTAACGTGTGCATCTTTGCGATTGGTGCAAATTTGCGTAACAAATATAATCATTCAATGTCATTCAATTTTTGTGTTCGTATGTTATTGCAGAAAAAAAAACTTTTTTGAAGCATAATTCTTCATTTGGAATAATCAGAAAAGCACTACATTGCTTATTCTTCAAATCGGTATAAAAAGTACTATTTTCAGATATCTGTTAGAGATTTACATTATATTAATGAGGAAAATATGGTTTTTACATCGACGGCTTTGCCCAAGCGATAAAGTGGTACTCTTATGTAAAACTGGCCAGTAAAGAAAGATTGTTTAACACCGCATTTCCAATGATTATTATGAACGATGTTGAAGCCTTCGGAAGAAAGGGACGAATACGCACCCAGCCCGATCGAAGGCAAAACAGATGCCTACTGGAAAATGGTGATCAATCGGATCTTTGTGAAACTGAGAGTGCAAAGCGACAACCCGGGGACACAACTCGTGGAATATCGTCATAACAAGCTCGCACTACGCAACAACCCTAAAAAAAAACATGTTTATTATAACCGTTTCATTTGCAATTCTGAACGGTTTCGTCTCAAAAACGCTAAGTGACCGTTTTACTAGGTAGACAACAGATGTCTTGTTGCGTATATCCAGAATTAATAAGTGCAACCAAATGAAGGAAATAGCAGCTCGTGAAATTGTATATATATATACTTCAATGCATTACATTATTTGTTTTATTTCTTACCGAGAAAAAGGACGTTAGCATGCGTGTCTTCAAGTTTTAGGACGGGAAACCAAATAAATTAAATAAACCACCAATTATGCCATGTCAGGTTAGACAATACAAATTAAAAAGAATCAAAGGAAGTGTAAAATAAAACCCAAACAACCCTATTTAAAATTATGAATGGTTAATATGTTTACAGCTATAGTCAAATATTTAGATAGGTACGCGTCACGTATGCGCTCGTGTGCGTGTATACCTAATTGGTATGCTTCATTTAAATAAGATTATTACTCAGGTACACGCATCAAGGTGAAATTGCAGTCATTGGGTGCTGCTTACACTGTGCAAACATCAGACCAATAGTTTATTCGAAACTTTTGACAGGATGCAGCACAACATTGAAATCCTAGTGTAGAGGGAGTGCAAAAACAAATTTAATTTCAGGATATAGGATCAGAATGTTATGAAATTTGCAGATAAATTAAGATTCGGGATTAAAATATATGTTAGTTCGACAAGAAAATGACGAAAATTATCAAATGGATGAATGAAAGTGACTGGAGGTAGTTTTGCTATGTTACGCGACTGGAAAATTGCAATGCGACTGTTACTTAATTGAAAGTCGTATTGTGTTGATTTAAAGATTGTTATAACCACCCACACAGTCAATGGTTGATAAATTGCGTACTTTTAGGAATGTGGCTGTTGCTGCAAAAAGTGCAAGGTCTCAATTGCATAGAAATTTTGCAGCCCACATTTTCAGTCAAGCACAATGTATGTGAGACTTCTAGAGGTGAAAGCCGCATATCTTATTTTGCCTTCCATATATTTGAATTGCGGTTTGATCCTCGCTATTCAGGTTGCCGTCGTAATTTGATGATAATCATAGAGGGTCAGAACGCGTCCGTACTTGTGACTGACGGTAGTTTTTTTCTGTTTTCCAACGATTAGTTAAAAACAATTGGATTGCTGCTTACTTAAAACTCGCAAACTTAATTTAAAGAGTTGTTACCACCTCCCGCGCAATCAGAGGCTGTTTAATTAACTTACCTATATAAATGTGGTGAAATCAGATAAGCGTTAATGCTACGGGCAATCTTTTATTAGACCTAGTTACTGAGTATGATTCAGACAATCGTTTCTACTTGCCATTAATAAATGCAATGTAACAAGTCTAGTTTAGCAATTTTTGCTAGGGGTGACTTAAACTTGTTAAGTTTATAATAGTTAATTTTTTTTAGTTCGGAAGTGTAATGACTAAGCTAAGTACCTGGATGTATTATCCGTGTACACAAATATGTGGATATCTGTGGTGCCAGGTAACCTTCGACATTTTCCTGGTGATCATCCGCTAATATTAGAAGTAAGCTAAACTGGAATTTGGCACATAAAGTAGATGTTGGGTATATTTATGTTTTCAACATTACTTCCATTAAGGAAACAATTTATCAGGCAATTTAGATATGGCCCAATGGGAAAGTCGATATCTGTTACAAAAGCAAACCTCTTTGTGCATTTTTGTGCATAATCATTTATTAGGTAAGACACCGCTGTATCCCGAATTGCATCCGCGGTTCATGTATGACGCATTTGTGGTCTGGAAACGTGGTGTTGCTAAGAAAGTAAATTTATTTAAATTAACTAATCAAGTAGGCAAAGATCAATTTACAATTGAAAGGAAATCATTGTGTGAATAACGGTTTTTGAATATCAATTATTTAAAAGTGAACACAAGTTAGAAAGATTTATTTTTAAGAAAGATAGTAACTTGGGAATATTCTTAATTTCAGTTCAAATTATCAGTATTGGTTAAAAATCGTTATTTCAATATCGCTCACATTACGAAATTTTAAAATAAATTAAAAAATCTAAAGATTATATCCTATCTCATTTCCAGTGTTTAATATGAACGATGTTGAAGCCTTCGAAAGAATGGAACGAATCCGCACCCTACCATTGAGAAGGCGAACTCGATTCGTACTTGGAAATGGAGATCCATCGTATCTGTGCAAAACTGCCAGAGCAAAGTGGCAACCCGCGAAGGCAAATCGCGTATATTCAAAATTCAGATTATGAATTAGTTAGACGGCGTAATATATATTTATTGTTAATAGTTACCACCATAATTTAATGAAAACTACTAGGATGGATGTATGTATAAGGTGTTGCGGACCTATTAACAAATTAGTTCAGTTGTGACCAGAAGGATAAACCAACTGAACTAATTTGTTACTAGGTTCGCAAAATCTAATACAAACTTGCATATATGTTAGTCCTGGGCAACAAACAGTATTTACCTAGGATGGATGTCGCAAGTAAATTTAACTCGAAGTTGAGATTCGAAGTATCTGATAGTCTTGAGGAGGATGATATGGACATGGTGTTAAATGATTCTAAACTAAGTTTGAAAGTAAAATAATTATCTTTGAAATATAGTATAAGAACAATGTTTTAGGAAAATTATTCGCTGTGTACGACAAACATCCTAAAAATGAGACTAAAGTGAACCCTAAAAGACATTTTGAACTTATTTAATCTAATGCAAAGATGGTAGTCTGTTGTAGGTCTTTGAAACGATGCATGGAATCAACGTGTGGTGGGTGGAACACTTAAATTTAAGTGATTACGAACAGGTTTTTAGCTCTGATCAGAGCATAAAACTAACTTGGAAGATTGCAGACGCATAACCATATGTAGTCTTAATAGAATGACGAGCTCGGTTACTAGATACATATATATATATATATATATATATATATGTGTGTGTAAATTGAACCAAGATATGATAAAATAAAAAAAACAGCCGTAGAAAAATTGTTAGGTTTGATTTACTAATGGTAGGAAAAGACGACTCACAGAGTAAGATCACGAAACTAATTCCCTTAAATAAATATTAAATTACGATCAGCATATTTGTTATCTGAGAAAAATGATCATCAATTAATCAAAGTATCTTATTTCATTCATTATTTTAGGGCTCACAGTTGTTTCACACCTATTAAGGGGCTTTGTCTTAACTACATGTTGCGCTTGTTAGGTCCGGTCTTTCGTTGGGGCATTACCTTTAGTTTCTTGTCTTATTATCGTACGTTTTATTTCATATTTTAAATATTCTTCCTATCCTATAACAGTTTAATCTAGTACTATGACAGTATGTTGTGTATTTTCACTATCCCTATCCTTTAGTTCACCATAGGATTACATCATTTCAAATAGTACAAATACAACGGTTATTCTGACATAAGCAAATGGTAATTTTTCATATTGTGACTGCAGTTTTCTTTGATGGGTGTAAATGTGTATTTACTATGGTTAACTGAATAGAAAAAGGTTATATACATACAAAGTCATGCTTAAACGCGATGTGTGCCTATCCAATAAAATGAAAACAAACTTTCATAAGTATGAATTGACTGGTTTCGAGGAAATTTCACACTTGCAAAGAAAATTTGACTTTAATTTCATTACTTAACTTGGCATGAGGATGTTGAGTGTGTGTTTAATATAAGTGGTTCACAAACAAAATATGCAAGAACACCGTTGGTTACGCCATTTCACGTAGTAAATGTGAAAAAAATAGTCTAGCGCATGTAGAGGACAAATTAAAATTCAGCCACTGTACTTGTACTAAGTTGGTTGCAATCAGTATTTATATTTATACGCATATACGTGACGCGTGACTATTAGTGAAAATTCAGTTAATTACTATGATGCTTATGTTTCGAATGTATGAATGAAATGGCTAAAGGAAATAACATATTTTTGCTTTATTAGTTTGTTTCTATGCCTTAGGGTATATTTTGGTTCAATGAAGGACAATGAAAACTATGTCCGATTTATTTCCATCGTTGGAATTGACGGAACCTACCCTGTACTAGTCAAAACAAAGGTCATTTAATAATTAAATTTCGTGTATCCCACAAATCAGTTTAATTTCAAAATATGGACTTTCACAAATAAATCATAGATCTAAATGACTGCATGATCTCCTGTCAGATAAACTAATGCAAGTGAATAGAAAAACATTATAAGCCAAATTATGCAAAGTAACTTTAATTTATGTTTTTTAGTAAACAATGACGTCCGTAAATTAATTTTAAATTGATTGCGCATGAAACAAAATTAATTGTGCAATTAAACGCAAATAACAACAGTTTCACCATATGCAGGTATGTATTAGGTTTTGCGAACCTAGTAACAAATTAGTTCAGTTGTGACCAGAAGGATAAACCAAAAGGCAGCATGAACGGAAAGTATAATCTCATGCACATTCGTTTCGTGCTTACTGGCGAATCATCAGTAGGAGTTGGTATTACGCCCTTTAACCACTATATATTTGGTAGAAGAATGTGGAATAATAGGACGGTACATATAGTTTGACTGCTTAAATATAGGATTGGTATTTTTAAAATTAATAATGGTCATTTTCAAAGGCAGGTATTTGAAAGGCATTTTTCAATGTACTTCGTGACAATGGTCTGAAGAGATGCATGATTTCAAACGATGGCCGCATTTAATCATGTTGTGATGGCACTAAGTTTTGTGTTTCGCAATATTTATGGAATACCAATTTTCAAGAGGTGACATTAATTTATATACAGTTAGTTTGACATATTTTGGCTTTAGTAATGGAGATAATGATATATTTTAAACAGGTTATTGCATAAAACCTTCAAGACACTTAATGTATTGAGCAAATTTATTTTCTAGATTAATAAAATTTAAAGCGTTAAATGTAAATCAAATAAAACTTATATCCAGTTGGACTAGTCTAGCTTTTAAAAAACCTGATCTATTAAGATTGCTCCACTTTGAGATAAAATTCCAATTCGATGTAACAATTTAACTAACTCCTCTCACCCCCAGGTATTACAATTGCGCAATTCTTGTTTTAATCGCCCAAAATACTAGCACGTCATACATTATCTCAGGTTGTATAAAATAGTATGTGCCAAACTAATTCATTTGTGTTTCGTAGTAGTGATCGAAGGCTTAATGTTAAAATGATTGAAGAAATTTTCAAAGCTTTTCATTATCATTTGATGGCAACCGTATTAATGAAATAACGAAAAACCAAAATTTGTTTTTAAGGCTTTGAGGCTAGAATAATGTATCTTGCATTTTTTCACAAATGAGAATTTCATGCTTTAAATGCATTTTATGCATAAAGTCCCAAGAATTTTGCTAAAAAAGTGATGCCTTGAATAAAGAGGTAAATTTAATTTTGAGGATAAAGATCAAGCCCAAGTATCTAAGATGGAATATTTGACTTGATTTCGCAAGGCAAATTTATTTTAGTTAATGGAAAATTCATTGGCTAAATAAAAAAACAAATAGGATATAATGACTCAAATAAATGCTGTAGAATTTAAACATTATTCGGCATTTACATACATTCATAATATTTGTAGATCTAAAATTAGTTTAAAAAGTATGTGTTTATTATATTTGCGCAAAGCTAAAATGATTGCATAAATCTTATCTATGTGGCGTAACTATTAACGGAGTACGTTCATACATGCATTAGACACTATACTGAAGTCAAAAAAAACTTCCTAAATTTCCATTGGTGCATACTTTTCTAGAAAAATAGCCGTTCTTTAGATGAAGCTGGCATTTTCTCCAATAATCCTAGTATATCTGGTTATGCCATCTGGGACAAATGATCAATGCAATCACCTGGACGCTAGCGCAATAAAAAAAGTTAGAGCTAATTTAAAACGACATCCTTTTTGGACTGAAATATTGTGTAGCGGTGCAGCTAGATTTAAGATTTCAATGCACCTGAATTTTGCGCATGCCATTAGAAAGCATTTTAAATTGAGTAGAAAATTACAATAGGAATTAGGCTTTCGTCGATCAGTGATATTTATTGATTTAAATGTTTACAACATATTGAATATTTAAACGGAAATTCAGCATTACGAGGCCAGCGTCAATTTTGGCCGAGAAATTCTTCTTTCGTGAAATAGTTAAACCACCGATTTCGTATAAAAAATAAACCTTATTTGCATACCAAAGTTCTATATATATTTTTAAAATACTGGGTGACTAATACACTAAAACAGTAGATCTACATAGACAGGTGGATGAAGTTAATCTCTGAGATAGAAAGTATATTGCAAAAACAAATTAACTTCAGAATAAATTCTGCAAGATTATCGTTTCAATCAAGGTTGTCGAAAACTATGGAAATAAATACACAAATTAATATATAAGTAAATAAACATAATTTTTATTAGTAAGAAGAAACATATTCAAAACCAAAGGGGATACCTGCCAGTTTATTTCGAGTATAGTCAACAGAAATTTACTGGCTTTCATTTGTATACATTATGGGTTTCCATTTGATGAATTGGAGACTAACTAGTCAGATTTGCCGTTTTCCTTCAATTTGTGCTATTCTAGTTTGCATCCAATTTATCAACTGAATTTTCACGATGAATATTAAGGAAAGATTGTAATGTTTTGTTGAATATTTTCGCTATAAACCGGTCGTTATGCACAATGCTATTGAATGTATCTCATCTTAAAATTATATTCTGGAATATTCGACCGCAATTGGTATATATATATATATATATATATATATATATATATATATATATATATATATATATATGCTTACGAACGAAGAAGAAATCAGATATTAGCTACAATTACTTTAAAATTAATTATTTTATTCAATTAACAAATTAAGGTCGACGTAACATGATGGTGATTAACACAGAAATATTCGCTAGATAAGATGGCGTAACAAGACCGAAACGAGATAATTAATGTTAAAAAGAAGTTTAGTCAGATAGGAGATTCGATAGCTTCAGAACGACCCAAAATTTAAGCGTGATTGAATTCGGCAGATGTCTTTTTCCTTCTAATGCTAGAAAAACCAAATTTTGAAATGTGTCAAATTGCAATGCAAGTGTGTTTGGAAAACTATGTAACTTGGCAACACCTGTAAAGTGCCAAAGTGTAAAGTTGCAGTTATTGGCGCCGCTTCCACGCAAACAGAATGTCTGACAATTATTTTGACTTCTCAAATCTATTAATCTCTATTCTACAGGAAGTAGGCGTATATTCTACAAAACTTGTGGCGTTTAATTTCCAAAATACCAAATAATAGCTTTTCCGCACGTTAGGATAATAAATTGAATAAAAACAGCAGGGCAGCCATGAATTTGAAGAAACACACGAGTAACTGCAGACCGTAAAGGTGGGCAGGCGGTCTAACTTGTAAACAGTTTTGCAGACAGACAGCGGCGAAAAAAGACAAAAATGCAAAAACAACAGATTTTGAGCATACCAACGCACAAGCAGACATTTAAAATCCGCATAATATATATATATATACGGAAGGAAATACGAATTGATAGTGCAATGTTGATTTTCAACCCATCACCAGCTGGAATTAATGGTTTGTTTAAAAAATATTTATATATCTGACCGTATAAATACAGAAATTAAGTTGAATATGCAGGCACTTAAAACCACAGCTTACCTGTTCTGGCCGTATTAAAATCTATTGCAAAAGCGGAAGCAAGTTATGTATAATTTTGAATCATATTAGGACTAATAAAATGGTTTTGCCTCACTACGCAGACTTGAAATATATATATATATATATATATATATATATATATAACGGTATAGAAAGGTTTAATTCTGGCTATATATCGAAGATGTTTTATGGGGAATATTTTATATTTGGCTAACAAACTATTTATGAACCTAATTGCAATTATTAAAATTGTTGGCCGTTCGTTATGTTTTAGATTGCAGTATATCACTTTTTATGCAAACGAAGCCGTTTAAAAACGGAAATGAACATTATATACCTGGCTCATGGTGCTTCTCTATTTTATATAACTGAGTTGGAACTTTTGCACGTTTAGTGCTGCAAATATAGTTTTTTTTTATTATAACTTATTTTGACAAAATTATCACAAATTTGTACTTAAAAAAAGAAATTATAAAATTTCATTTACATAATATTCTGAAGGATATAAGCAGTAAAATATTTGTTCTAAATCTTGAAACAGCACGACATAAATAATTACTACCACATTATTTTGATAAACCTATTTGGTTCATGATAAAATTTGAATTCTTTGCTCATGTGGTAATAGTACAGCATAAATTTCATTCCGAATAATAAAATCAACGAAGGTAGTTTGGTCGCAAATAATTTTTTTAGAGTAACTATGATCTTAGCTAAAGCAAAGTAATATTATAATTACGATGAGAATTTTTCCATTTAACAGCGTACGATAAATACTTACTTTTTTTAAATTATCAGAATTTATTATTTCAATGAATTATGGCGCCATTCGTATTCATAAATTAGAAAACATATAGACACGTGCAAATATATTTCAATTATTTGTGGTCGTCTTCAGACTACGACTGTAAATTAACACGCGTAGATATTGTTTTTCTAAACCAATATGCCACAGTTACTGGCTTTATATTCGACAGGACTTTCGTCTGAAAAAAATTGGGCCCAAACGGATTTTCTTAATTGCAAAGAAAACGCGCTCCACATATTCATAAGAATGTAGAATGAAAATGCGAAAAAGAAAACTGACAAAAACGTAGCATGTTGTTTGCCGTTTAATCACAGTTGGTCAGTTTAATTTCGTGCTCTGATAGCATAATATGTTGTGTCTCCGAATGAAACTGACAATTGTTATACTATTGAGCTCAAATGATTAAACACATGACTAATCTTTGTTTGAATTCCACAAATGTAACTTTAATAATCAATAACATCACATGCGCAATGTTACTTTTTTACAATAATTATATAACTTTTAAATAATTTTCCAGGCCTTATATATTCAAATAATTTAAAACATCCATCTAATTAATTAAGTTTTTATTTAAATTATTTGAAATAGAAAAAAATCTTTTTCAACTGGGCCTGGTGGGTTTTATGAATCCTCACGCGCATTAAATTGAAAATCGTAAAGCTATTCATTTGTAAAACAGAGCTATGGTGTTTACTTTTTAAACGCTGTTGAAACCATCAATAAATATTTATAAACTGGAATTGAAAATTTTTTTAAAGATTTATTACTTAGATGGTTGAAATAAAATATTAAAGAAACACTTACCAAAAGATAAAGTACCATAAATCTGACAATGTCATTAAGCATTCTAGTAAATGATATTTGCAATGGACCAAGAGCTTCAAAAGCCGGCATCAGATACGTGGTTCTGGCGAAACTGATCACGTTTGCTAATGCGAAGAGAACATCAGAAACAATTTCAGGATCAGCTCTCATCCATTGAAAGCGAGCTGAAAGAATGAAAACAATTACTATGTCTAATAATAATTCCTTTTTTTAAAAAATAAATGCTCCAAAATTAAGAACTGCTGACGGATGACGCTCTTATGCTCTATTGTTAGTATCTAAGCGTGTAAAAAAGTGCAACTTCAAAATTGATGCCTGTCATTTTCGTTGTTACTTTGTTAAATTGCCAGGTGCAATAATTTTGTGATAATTGAAATATTACAGTAATTATGTAAAATTTCTCAACAATTTAAACACACTATTACTTTCTCTCTCTCTCTCTCACACACACATATATATATATATATATATATATATATATATATATATATATATATATAATGTGTTTGAAGAAAATTAGTCACATTTAATAACAAAGGGTGTGTTTGTTGTAGAAAAATTTTTTTTATTTCTTCTATGCTTAACTACATATTAAATAATTTCAGTGATATACTTTCTGGGTTTCGAATTAATCAAGTGACTGAGAACTGGTCTGCGTTTCAATTATATTATAATTCTTACCGATGGTCAGTTGTGTATTGATTTATAATTAAATATGTGAATGTGTTAATTTGTGTGTCTGTAATCATGTACAAGTAATGCTTATAGTTTTAATAAGTGATACACTTGATCTGGTTGTTTTTTTACTGGTGGATTAAACTTCGACCAGGCTTTGATATTGTTGGATATTGCGTGTACAAATTTGGTTTCTCCGTAAGTGGACTTTCGTATCGCAATGAGCATAAGCTAGGCTTTATCCCCATAGTTACCGCCCAGGGTGTACAGTTTGCAGTGTTGATCACAAATTTGGTTGTGCAATTTCTCTCAGTTAGTTATGGTAGTAATGCCATTTTAGGCCATTTTTCTTGAGTTTGTTGTTAATCCGATCGTACGTGTACTGTTGTTAGTCTAATGAGTGGTCCGGCTTACTTGGTTACAAGAGAGTTGTTCAATTTAACAATAATTGATTGCGCGGGTGATGGTAACAATTTTTAAAATTAAAATTGCAAGCTTGAAGTAAAAACACGAATCCCATTGTATTTAACCAGTCGTCGAGCAACATAACATAACTAAAGAATTTTTATCACCACCCGCGCAAACAGTTATTATTAAAGTCAGCATATATGTTTGTTCATCAGTTTCTGGTTATTTTTTTCAGCACTGTTTTAGTAATCACGTTGACCTCAAATTTTATGGCCAACTAGACTTGAACAAAATCGTTCTTACCAGAAATTTGGTACTCAGACTATTAGATGCAACATAAGTGTTTATATCCTTTACGTAAGAAGTTGAAATCGCGCTTTAATAACCTTTATAGTGTCCATTGTATTTTTATGTTGCACAGAATATTCTTTACGATAATAAATCAAATTAAAAGAACAATGTGCATTTTTGTTGTGGATAATGGATAATTTATTTCGTGCACACATATATATATATATATATATATATATATATATAAAGCTATTAATTCGTAGAGTTTAAAACGCAATGTGTCTGCTGGGCCACATCATAATTCCAGGTAGCTAAGTATCATTATAACCTAAAACTGCAGGTAGATTTGCCAATTTTTCTGAACAAAGGTAATGTCTATAACAATGGTACCAGCTAGCAGATTCCATTATATTACAATGAAAAGACACATTTATCACTGTATCGTGATTCCATTGTGATCAACTTACTTAAAATGATTAAAAGCGATTAGTAGTTCAATATAGATGAAAATGACTGCAATAATAAATTGATTACCCCATATCATTTGGATAATTTTCCGTATTTTACAATTAATATCTGAGAAAAAGTTTCAAAAATGAGTTTTTTTTGTTTTTTTCTTATACCAAAAGAAATTTAAATATATCCAAATGTCACTTATTTGTTCATTTAACGAGTTATTTTTGTGTTAAAGTTCCTGTCGGCAACACCGGACTTTATTGATCGGTTGATATTTAAATTACCATGAATATTATTTTTCGTAATGAAGAGCGCAGTTCTAAAGAAGACAACCGGTAGTTTTCTTCAAAATAACAACAGAATAATAGCTCCCCGTGGTATCAACAATTTTTTTTCGAAAGAAAATGTTGCGCTTTCAAAACCCACCCTTTACATACTTTTAACAATACTCTTTTTTGTAATACCCTGATGGAAATAACGAAATAATTTATTGGTATATGGATGCATGTTGTTCAAATTATTTTCATTATAACTTCTAGTAAAATACTATTTAAAATGTAAACCTTTTAATTGCATCTTGTAGCCTATTATGATTAAAGACTGCAGTTTATTTTGAAACCTGAATCACATGCTTCAAATTGCAAGTCATTGCTGTTAATTACATTGACTAGTAGAAAGATTTTTTGTGGTCCGAATTATGCTTATTTAGATGATAATTCAGAAAAGTACGTCCAAGAAAACATTTTCGTAATTATCCTCAGAAAAAATGGCCTTTATATTTGCAAAAAAATTAACATATTTGCCGAGTGTCTTTAAATATTAAGGTGCGTCTAGAAGACAACATAAAATTGTCAACAATGAGAGACCAATTTTATTATAATAACAACCGAACCGAGGTGCCACCAAAGAATCTCTGCCTGTTTTAGCATCCATATCGACAAATTAGTTCTGGGCTTCATTTGAATCTAAGTCTTTACTTGAACCGCTGTTTATTGAAAGGCCAAAAGTATGGTTGAATAAATTTAAAGTTTGTATCTGACCGCAAGATATCTCGTTAGAAACATTAATGTTATGTGTGACTATTAAAGACTTATTTAATTTTTCAGTAGCAGATTCCATATAATTACTCATAGACCTTCAGTATGAAGAATTTAATCTGCATGAAATGAATTATTTCTGTGCCAGACTACAAGAATTGTATGGACAATTACATTTAATTCTCTCCCTACTCTTTTTTCTATCTCTCCATTGGAAGTTTGTGCCCCATTTTCTATTGCATAAAAAATTATGTTAACCCGGTTACCTGCTGTCACATATTGCGCTTTGCCGACAAAAACTTGGTGCCTGGTAGTGAAAAATCCATTCTTAAAAAAATTCATCAGTCAGAAATATTACAGTGAAGTTAAATACACCAAGAATGAACAAAATTTAAACAGTGTGCAGATGAAAAATTTACTTTTGTAAATGGTGGTGTTTGATATAAATGAGTCGTGAGAGTTGGCAGTAATCAAAAATAGCATCGTTAGAAGTTTCAGGGACAAATCTAATGCTTATTAGGCAAAATCGTTGTTATAATTCGCACAAAGAACGAACATTTCGAGGTGGCAACAGGGTCCACGACCTCATAAACATTCATAGAAGATGTACTGAACTGAATCAAAAACCTGTGCTGAATTATGGACCTACAGAATGGGATTCACATAGCACCATAAAGTCTATTCAGAATCACATGGCCTACGAAAGAAAATCAGTCAAGAGAATTTTGTCACGCGTAGGAAATTACACAGAGTGAAACTTCTATAAGTTTCGAATTAAAGCCTGTGAAAATAGCATTACATACTGATGCCGATATTTTGAAGTTACGCATGACTTGGCCATTAAAAAACTACGACCTAGGAGAGTAGAATTATGCCAGATTTTTGGCATGAATGAAGTTTATCATTTGTGCCATAATTCCGAATCAGTTACTAACCCCCCTGAGGATAATGCGAATAATGAAAAAGCGCACCAGATTGCGAAATTACACAGTATTAGCATATAGGAATTTTGCTCTAGTAACAATTGATTATGGAGGACACATGAAAAGCGAAACCATTTCACCTAGGTCTAAATAAAGCTCACAAATAAAACATATTTAGGAGCGCGTATAACTGCTAATAACGGCCCTACGCACAAACGAAGGACAAGCACATGCCCGAGAACCCACACGGACCTGACCACGTGTCGAGGACGAGATCATGGAGGCTGAGGTGGAGTCCACATTGCTACACTTTTTAACGGATAGATTTTATCGGTTGGAGTTGGTGTAGACGGAACAAAAAATCGTTATTATTAGCAAAGACGACTATCCCCGAGCAGTGGCTCTCATTCGATTATGCATTGTGCCAAATGTGGGATAGAAGACGTTATAGTTGTAACACTGAGACAGAAAACTCTTCACTGGCCCAATTTAGGGCTTATTTAAATGCGCACCGCACAAAAGCAAAATAACCAAATCTAAAAAATCATGAGTAGAAAGACAGAAGCTGCAGCTGAATGTCAGGCATTGATATTAAATAAAAAGTTGATGATCAAATTTGTTTTACTAATGAGGCCCACCTACTACGTATAAGAATGATTATTAATAAAGAAAGTGTGGCAAGGAGGTCACCCAAACAACATGACCGAACATAATAGTTCGAAAGATTAATTTTGGTCAATGTTTATAATAAATAACACTTGCCATTAATTTTTAGAGATTTGTCACAAGTAAAATATTTAATAATTTTTTTATTCTTCAAAGCTGTCAGACATGGTTTATCGAAATTCTTTTCTTTAAATTGTTTCTTTTTTAAATTGTGTCCAATGAATCCAGCGTGTGCAATGAACCACATTTTACTCATTAATTATATTTTGGTAAAAGTTATTCAGATCTTTTAAAATAAGAATAAGATACCAATTATATAGAGATTTTATGCATTTTGCACACTTATTAATCGGTATAATTTTATTTGCATCGACCGATTTGAGCAAGGTTTTCAAATATTCTACACGTTAAGTGTAAATTAAATTTATTATTTGTGATTAAGAAAAAATAGACATATGCGCTTATAGCAAATTCATTAATATGATACATCTACTTCATGCAAAAAATATATATATGGCCGTGCAATTTAGTGAGTGACGAAAAAAAATTTTTTGAATCACGCTAGAGGTATTATTCTTTCTTATTTTGTTTTATATTTCCAAGAAATTCCCTCGCTTAGTTTCCATAGGAAGAGTGGACTGCATTCTGTAGGGATAAACATTTATAATTTTGTTTTATTACTCGTTTTAATCAGTTGAAATAACTAAATATCTTAAGGTAAATACGGAAACTTACATGCCAGTATGAAATATGCAGGAGTATCCTCGCCAGCGTGAGTAAAATTTGCAACAATTGCTTTCACCTTGGCGAGGGTGTAATCTTTGGGCAGGTAAACAAGTTTCTTCTGTGGGTCAAAATAGTTTTGAGCATTCTTCACTGAAACAAATACTAAAATACGAAGGGTGTAAGAGGAAATGTACAGGGTCAATATCAGGAAGCTCACTACATTGTAGGCGTTGAACAGGTAACCGCGGAGTCCAGTGAAGTAAACGTGCTTGAGTTCCGAGAGGAAAAGACCTGTGTGCATCATCGTCAAAAACAGAAAAAATGCAAATGTAATAAATACTGAAAAGCAACTTTACCAAATTTAAAGTAAAATGTCCCAGCTTTTTCGAAGTAAACTATAGTCAGGTTGCGGCAGCAATTGCTTCTAATATACTTATGCAATCAAATATATAATGTTTTAAAATTATCATTTTAATCGTCAGGACATTGACATAATTATTTACACATAAACCAAGATGTTTTTTCGTTTTCGCATAAATTATTGCAATGCATACACATAGGTTCTCTTCAGCACAATACAACGCAATCTTCATGACAAAAGCAAATATGAACTCATAAATTATAATTTACTATACTTAGTCATATAAATGTTTTTCACCAAATAGCCTCTTTTGTAAATTTCACAATATTGGGCATATAATGCAATAGGTTTAATTAACTTTACTAGCTCCAATATGAATATTGTAATTTAATTTGTATAATGATCTGGTTTGCTAACTAATTGTTGAATTTTCAATATAGTTGCGCCTTTTTTATGTATGATCCCTACCAATAATGAACTTTTGCATTGTGTTATTTGGATCACACGATAATCAATTAGTTTTGTTGATGCTTACAGAAAATTAGAGAAGGTGTTTGCTGTACAAATTTAACATCGTTTTGTAGGCCTACTACATCATCAGGTATTTCTTTTAGATAGTCGTGCTTTTCATGATGGTTCCTCTTGTTCATTTTTTCAAACATTACATATTGGTTTTGGAAGGCATTATTTATTTTTGCCCAAGTTTATATATAGAAAGGGTTTGTTCCCCTGCAAATGAAATTACTTAACTTTACATGAGTTTTATTGATGTTATTCAACTACTTATTATATAAGACACCTTTCTCATTTAACCAAATTTCGAGCATTCAACGTGTTATAGTAGGTCAAAAAACATTCACATTTTCAGTAAGTCATTTAAGAATTTGCTGTGAAAGTAATGCAGGTGTCTGTTCACCTTTTAGATTTTAGTTAGTCTATATTTAACAACCCACAACATCGCAGTCGGGACCACACGCTTCATTTGTAAAAATATATATTTTTCATTGTTTTTACACTAAATACCATACCACATGAGACATTTGAAGACACAGGTGATCCAAAGTCGAAAGCCATTAGTTTTTTTGGTGTTGTAATTTAATCAATTTTGTATGCGGGAAATTGTTTTTCATTTTAAGACGCCATCAGTTTAGGCAAACGTTTAACATTTAAAATATTAAACCAAATAACGAAATATGAATTAAAATCTAATTTTCTTTACTAGATTACGCTAACCCATTGTCTTAAAGGTAAGCCTAGAAAATTTCAGCATGCAAGGAGACTTTGAGAAATGCGTAGTTAAAATATTTGGAAATCTATGCAATATTCGGGTTATTTAGATTCCGAAATCTATTTTCTTTGCAATAAAATGAAAGTATTTTCGTCTCGTACACTATTTTATTTGTAGCAGAATGTTATGTTAAATAAATCTTAAAGTTATTTTTTAACATTTCCAGCGTGATTTCATACATAATACCTGTTGGAAATTTATGCTAGGATAGATTTCTACGAAACGTCGCAAATATCAATGTTAGCGTAAAAATCTTATGTATAAATTGACAACTAACCAATGCACTATAGAAATTATATGTATATTTAAACAGATTGCCTTCCAGACAAACAAGCATTCAACAGTTGCAGTAATGGGTGATTTTGTTTAAAATCTAATTTCGCTGTAATTTTTCTTCATTTGTGTCTAAATAAAAGAAAAGGGAAATAGTTTCACTATGACAGACAAGTAAATTTTTCGCGTTTTTTGTTATTTTCAAACTGAGAGAAACCAGTTCTTCTCCTATTCTGTTGTCGTTTCCGGAATAATTCGACAATATTGGGGCTGTGATCATTGTTTGTTAGTACTCTTAATTTTATTAACTGACACTTTCATTGATGTTGAACAATACAAGGCGTTATTGTTCGACACTGGCCTATAAACATTAATTGTGAATATTTTTTTATAAAAACGACGTAAAATTCGAAAACATGTTAGTGTTCATACAGCCTAGCTCGTGCTTTGTATAGAATTTCACCTTCTCATAATTTTATGCTGGATATTAAACGCAATCTCAGTATTAAAAAATCTCTTAGATATTCACAAATAGAAATTAAATTATTTGCTCGCTAAATAGCACGATTCAAATAATTGTAGATAGACACGAATATATTTGAGTAAACGATATATTACCGGATGCCGAATAATATTTAGTTTACATTTGTACGGGCGTAAAACGGAGGTGCACTGAGGAAAATTTCAATAAATCACGAATTTTATCATTTAAAGGTAAAATCATTATTTTGACGATTCCAATGTAGGAGACACATTATTACCACATTTGCTTTATATTTCTTATTTAGAAACTACGCTTGAATAAGCGGCATGTTTTAAAATGTGCACTAATATGCATGAAACAGTTTGATTGTGTGAATGGTAAGAGTAATAATTAACAAAACGTTGTATAGTACAGTTTAACAACGTTTGGTAAAACACGAGCTCCTTACCTACAAATTGCTTGTTCAATAAGAAGTTGCAATGATTGACAGTATTTGTTGTAATAACTGAATTCACGTTCACACCAAAACGGGAAATGCTTTTAGTCGTCATCTCATAGTTTCTGTTCTATCCGTCTTTACACATTTGTTCAGGGAAGCAGTTAATGTTGATAATGATTTATCATTGTTCTCTAGGGAATATTAGTTCGCGTTGTTTTCTCTAAATGAAACATTTGTTTCTCGGCACTTCCAATCCAGAAGATAGGAAATATGTGCAAGTTGAAGTTTCATACTTTGAAATTAATTACGCCTGCTTGAGACAAATACCAATCGAATTTCATTCATTTAGTCTCACAACATAGGAAAACTAAAACCAGTCGAGAGGTATCGACGTGTTCTAACATTCCATGTTGTTCATCAGAATACGACGGAAATTTGACTATCGAGAATCAAGACACAATTCACAGATATAGAAGGTAAAGTCAGATACGCGGCTTTCGGCTCTGGTAGATTTTAAACCTGTTTCTTGATAAAAAATTTTGGCTGCATAATTTATTTTTCAGTCATGATCATGTTTAGAGAATGAATGGAAAAATAATATCTTTGCCGCAATGCTTTGGCAATGGCTATACAAGGTTGGAGAGCGTCAGTCTATGCTACCGGAATAAGTTTATGTATGGTGTGCAATCCATGTAACCTATTAATTGTGAAATCACCAAACTAAATGTACACACAATATAGCTTAGGTGAAAAGTTTGAAAAGAAAAAAAAACTACATAGCATTTATATCGCTTATAATTCCGCCGTTAACAATAGAGCATATATTAGCATTAAATTAAAAGTGTACAGACAAGTATAACATAATAATAATTTCCAGGCAATAAAAATATGTATTTAGCAAAGGCTACATATGCAAACTATTAAACATTGGTAGTTTAAACAGAGCTGGTAGAATATACATGAAGACATTTCTCAGTTTGAAACTCAGTTTGCTAGGCATTTAAATTAACATACTTTGTTTTAATCAGTCAATCATACTGTTTAGCTTCAATAATACACGTTCCCCATCACCAGCGGAGAAGGCAGGTACGACGTAGTGTGAAGCCAGAACGAAACCACAGCTCACCTACGTTTTAACCATCCTCTTCGAAGTCGCTACAAAGACCATAATTCACCAATCTCTGAACGCGCAGCATCAATTAAAATTATACCTCTAATGTCTTTACAGCCAAGACTCAATAATTGGTGGAATGCCAATACCAACCACCAAATTGGCGCCGCTTGTCACTATTTGACGTAGAATCATCAATTCAGTTCTTGGCGGACAGATAATTAGCCTTATCTACAGCGTACAGAAATACAAATTATCAAGGTTGTTGTTGTTGCTCAACTTCTCAACAAAGGTCAATTTTTAATAGGTAGTGATTAGTTATTCAGTTTACCGCCGTGTACAAATTTGTCTACATGAACTACATATAAAATTAATATTTTTTATTATCTTATCAGTTGTTTAACTCTGTTCCTTCCTTTAAAACACGTTTCTATAATAACTATTATTTTACACATCTTATATTAAAGGTATTTAATTTTATTCGATCTTCGTTTTTGTAATTCGTTTTTCAGCATATCTGTGATAGTTTCCTATAATTAATAGTATCAGCGGTTGATTGATTGTGGGTCAATCTTTTTTAATTTATTTTTAATTTATGTATCACGTTTTTGTTAAGAATTTTTATTGGCATGAACTGTTAGCGTAGTATTTATGAAAGTAATATCTTATTTTCGTGGAAAGTGATTCATATCTGTTACCTATATATAGAGGCGATACGTCCTGTTTGTATATAATTTGTTACAATATATATATATATATATATATATATATATATATAATAAGGGCAGAAATTACACTTTGCATTGTTGAATACAAATATCTATTGATATCAGTAAAAAATTTGCTAGTATTATGATCTAATCCCCATTTAAACTTTGTCATTTCGCGGTAGGGAATTTGGTGTTTGTTGGCAATAATTGTTTTTAAATAGTGCCGGAGACTGCCGGAAATGCTGGTTGAAATATTTTCAAATGGACAAATAATGTCGACGGAAAATATTCAAACGGAAAGATATTGCTAAGTTGTATACTTGATTATTATTAAAGCACTATCGTAGTCAAAGTAACTAATTTACAAGCCCAGTAGAGCAGTTAAACGTGCTGCTGCATAGCACAACAGTTCGGTATTTGGGAAAGATATTTATTTCAGCAATCTGCGATTACAATTTGTATTGCGCTTATTTGTATTTGCTGTTCTTCTGTGAATATCGACTATCGGCATTTTTAGTAGGTTAATTTGTATTAAAAGTAGCCTTAGTACGCATAATGCAAGTATATTTAGGGCATATTGCCAATTCTTCCTGATGAAAAGCCAAAATGAGTTTAAAAAGCTCACATTTAAATGATAAACATTATGATCAAACTGTAAACGACCTATCATTGAGAATCTATATAAAATTTTTTTTTGTAAATAATTTTCAACGATTCAACGAGGCGTAAATATTCCTAATTTCAATGCATGGCTGAATAGATTAGTATTACCATTTTTCCTCGACTAATTAGTTGAGGCATTGGTGTAGCGATGGACGTTGATCTTAAAGTGTACCAAAGTCATAGGATGCATAAAGTAATTTCAGTTTCTGTCGAATTTGTATGAGTAAGCTTTTAATATTTGCCAGCTGTCGTTCACTGTTTCCAAAACGGTCAAGATCTGAAATGGGAATAGCGTGTTTCGACATAAACTTGGAGTGTCAACGAATGTATGTCTAACATTGGACAGTGTTTAAATTGAGCAGAAGTGCATTTATTTTTATTAGAATTTCATTTTTCTTTTGAAATGTAGTCAAAGCTTTATAAAAATGTTCATGCATTACAAAATGGAGCTGTTACATTAAAAGATGTGTGCAAATTCTGTACCAGGTAATAGGTTGAACAAGTCAACTTACCAACCATTGATTTTATTCAAATTATTCTTCCTGCTAAGCAATTGATTGCATTTTAATGTACTCATCCGTAAATTCTTGAATTTGGCTAACGAAAGAAATGGAAATTTCGGTAACACTATACAATGTTATTTAGTTATTGATTATATAAATATATTCCCATAAATTTTTGCCTAAGTCAATAATGTCTTCGGATATAGCAAATATGGTTTAATTATATTAATTGTGACAGCACAAAATCCGGTAAAACACAATAGATTTGAGTTTGCGAATTGTGGAAAATGTACATAATTCATTAAACGTGTCTTAAACTTCAAAAGGTTATTTCTAATTAATCAAGTATACTTGGTGATCCGATGATTGTATACAAAGAAGAATCACGTCATTAAATGTAAACATTTTTTAAAGCAAAAGAATGACAAAGTATGGTATAACTGGTAATTCGGTTTCTCCAAAATATAACCATAATCCATTAACCCTAGTGTTTGAAAAGTATCAAGTTGAAAATAATCTTGTTTATAATTAAACATTTAAAGATGATTATTTCTTTCAAATTATAATTTTGTCAACAAGCAGCAGCAACTGCAAAAATGGTCACAATTTTGAATGGTGGGCACATCAGCTTATGAAATACCAAAAGTAATAATGTTATGGCTTTACTAAATAAATTTTGAATTCATATTATACCTCTAGGCCATCAGGGTACTTTGGTATTTATTGTTGCGTATTTAATTAATTAATTTTATCCATTTTTAAAACGTTTTATTAATCTTTGTCTGGCGTTGTATTTAAAATAATGCTAGCCTCCAGAGTTTTTGAAATATTTACCAGTGCACGAGGGAACTGTGTGGGTCCGTTATGACGAGAAATAATTAAGAGAATTTTCATCTCGTTCCATGTCTGAAATACAATTCTAAAACTAATTTTGCCTTCATAATTTCTAGTGAATTTACGCATCGTAGATTTTTATTGCTGCACGTTTTTTAATCTCATTTGTCTAGTTATTTTAATGATAACCGTTTAACGTAGTCTTAGAAATAGTGTTTTAATAGAATCAATTGAAACTGAGTGCTATTATGGTCGTCTTTTTAATTCTTATTTATTTAACCACATACTTTGCTTAGGTAGAACGTTTAAAAATATGTAGAAGCATCAGAATCTAAATTTGTGTGGTTTACAGTCTTGTTGAAATAACATGTAAGTTATTTTCTATTAAACTTTTGTAAGTTTCCAATAATTTTCAGGTATGTATCAAATTTTGCGAATAAAACGACACTTGCGATTACTATTTCGTTGTGAAATATCATTTTTTCAAAACTAATTTTAATTTACTGCGCCATGCATTTAAACAAATTTGCTTATAAATTGTGCCTAAGGATAAATGGGTTGCATTAGTGCAACTGTGTAGGTTCGAAGTATTACGCACTATTTCGTTGTCGACTAAACCTTTATTTCTTACACAGAAAAATGTGATCAACATTGTACAATACATGTTGGCGATGAGATGTTTAGATTCGTAGAACCATCTGACCGTATTATATGGCAATATATTGCACAAAATCGCCTTGCTTTTGTCGCATTAATCAAAGGATGGCCAGTGAATGTTGCTACGAAGCTGGACTTCGGTTTTAATGATCGTTAGAGACGCATTAAATTATTCTTTTACTGAGGTTATGAACTTAATCCTGAAGTCATCAGTATTTTATGCTATTTATTTTTGTACGAAAACTTAAAGGCAGTAGAGCTGCTATTAATAAGCAAAGATTAACATCATTATTTTGGTTTAAAATTTAGATTTAATGGATTGTGGGAATATTTTTTTAATTACATTATTTAAGAAAAAATTCAATCTATGATTACTTAACCATACGAATTGATCATTTTTAGGCATTGTATTTTAATTTGTGCGGTATCTGAAAATTGCTATTAAATCAGTCATGTTTAAAGAAGCTGGTACCACAATTGGCGGGCATTTCCTGCTGCTGGTTTAATTTAACTGTTAAGATTTCAAGAGAGTTTTTCATTCATGGTGTCTTCCATATGATCCTTCCACTAAACAACACGAAACGCATATGTTAACAGTGAACAGATTCTTTAATCAGGTGTTCATTTATAAAATACGCAATAATCTCATTTTAAATTTTCTTTTAAGTGCGGTAGGTAGTAGTTTTTATTTTTTGTGTGACTGAACGAGTGGTATTGTATTGGTGTCTATTTCAAATGCGTCAATTTAATGATTGATATAACCAACTGCAAAATAGATAAGTGTAGAATATAGAAAATGCATACATTTAAAGAAAAAAACAGTGTTGTTGATAGCATAAAATTGGTGCTGTTGTCATTAATATTTAGGCACAATCAATACGTAACGGTTAGGGATTCACAGATACGATTATTCTTGCGTCATCCATGAATAGCAAGCGTAATCTGCATTAGTTAAGTTTCCGTAGAGTTCAGATAATGACCATGGTAGGACGAGAAGCATCATTAGGCACGACAGACTGTAGCTTGTCTACGTTTTGCGACTTGATATATAAAACGGGATTTTTTACTTGCTTCAATTACACGAATTGATTTGTTGAATTGTTATCATTACCCGCGCAGTCAATGGTTGCTCAATGAGTAGTTTACTTTAACAAACGAAGAGCTCAAAAAAATTTGGCTTATGTTTGAATAAATTGAAATTTCTTATAGTTTTACGATCCTGTGTTTGGACAAAGATATAATTTTATTTTTTTAAATTACGTATAAAATAATAATTGTCCATTTTTTCCTCTGATTTTTGTCCAATTTAATTAATATGTAATGGCAGCTTTCCGTTTTGTTTTGCTTCATGATCGCATTATATATGTTGAAATACGTGACAAAATATATTATTAGTTTTGGATTATGAGATAATAATCTTTCATTTTACATTTGCGACAATTATCAAAACAAATTGTTGCAGGTTTGTATCGCCTAAAAAGTGAAATCACAATTGTCTCATTTAGTTAAGTTATAAAAAATGGATAATTAAATGAATTTGAAAGCAGAAAGAATTGCAATTTAAGCTAGGGTAACAGAGAAGTTAATGTATCAAAACTAGGAAATACTGTAACCAAAAATTATATACAAAGCCAAGAAAGTGAAGTTTTGCAAATATGCTCATTATAAGGAGACTGCACTGAGTAAGATCAATATTTATGAACACGTCAGATACAAAAATAAAGCGTTAAAATTAATATAATGTTTGATATTATAGTCTTCATTATTCATTATAAAAGTTTTTTCAGTGATAAACTGCATAGATAATAATGGAACTATGTCCAAACCCAGTTGGTGTTATGAAACCATTCGAATATTATTTTTATTCAGAAAATTTAAAGTTGATAGGAGAAATTTACAACGCAAAATTATTAATGCGATATCTAAAATTTCAGATTTAAAGTGAAAAGAAATTACAAAGTAATTGAAGGAGTAATGCTTGTGCTTAGTATTTTTTATAATAGCAACTTTTTGGTTGTCCAAAACGAGCTGTATAACTTTATAATTTGTATGATTAAACGAACATTGGTTGAGCGGGCGGCGATAACAATTATAATAATCAAGTTTGCGGTCTGGATATATGCACCTGACCGATTAATTACTTACATATGTCAGTATAAACTAAGAAATGTACACTATACAATTCTTTGTTTTTTACTGACATATGTAAGTATTTAATAGGTCAGGTGCACATATCAAGACCGCAACCTTGATTATAATAATTATAACTGGTGATCAATTCATGTTTGCTCACTATTTCTGTTGAGAAAATTGATTAATGAATTTAATAATATGTTAACGGAAGGAAACCAGTGTATTTTATAGGACCGGTCAGCAATATAGAAAAGTCTTATTCTCTCTAATGTACCATTTAAGGACCATCAAATCATGTGGCTAACAATAATGCAAGCAAAGGTCATTTTTCCGCATTTGAACCTATGAGCTAACTTTTCTAATGGCTTTTAAGCTGACATTTATAAGGAAAGTTGGCAGACATTTAATAAGGTTGTATATATTATCTTAGGGAGAATTTAAAAATGTACGACAACATTAATAATGCCTGATTATTATAAGTTAATTCAAATAGCAGAAGCATGATTTTCAAAACTCCGACTAAAAAAAGTATATCCTCATATACAAATATATATATATATATATATATATATATATATATATATATATATATATATATATATATATATATATGCATCGTGCTTAAACGTGACTCATAAATAACTGCTGAAAAACCGTCTCAAATTGATCATTTATATTTTCAAATATCGTGAAATTTTTGTACCGTGTAATCTGCTTAATCTCTGTGCATTAAATATTATTTAATCAACTTTGTATATAGTCTTTAGCAGTGCGACTTCAAGGCCAACTCATGATAGATTATATTTCCTCAACAGAATGGCATATAAACAATAAACATTTTAAAATAGTCTTAAATAGATCAAAATTTAGAATGACATCCAAGTGGAATATTTTGTGCTCAAATAAAGCCTTATATACTGGCCTAAATTGTTGCGCACCTAGTAACAAGTTAGTTTAAATAGGCTAAAAGTATGAACCAAAGGCAGCATGAACTAAAGGTATAATCTTAAGTGCTTCCCAAAGCACGAAAAAACCGTGTACATCATATTTTACGATCCGTTCATGCTGGCTTTGTCTAGCCATCCAATGCTATTTTAACTAATTTGTTACTAGGTGTGCAACAGCTTATACACAAAGGTATATGAATAAGTTCTCCGCAACAATCAGTATGTAATTGTTATAGTATTAATTGAACGATGTCATGATAACACCTAAAAGTGAACACATATATCGATCAAAGCCAGATTTTGTGTATTTTCTGGAGTAACAGGTGTTTCAGATGTTGTTGTAATTCTCCATTTTTGTGAAATTAAGCATATCTTCAAATCCGCTGTGTTGGTACCATAGTCCGACGCGGCAACCTACTTCTTTATCCCATAGACACATTCGGCAACCATTGAGTTAGCTTAAATGTCGCATCGTCGAAGACTTTATATGAAGTTGAATCTACTATGGCAGACTTACGCAGTCGTGTACGAAATTATAATGTTTAATTGTCCTATATTAACTACCAAGATATATAGTGGTTGTACGGCATTATACAGGCCACTTCTAATAGATCGGCAGTAGGTACGAAACGACTGTTCTTGCTGACATTGGCTTATTCTACTGGTTCTATTTGAATTAATTTGTTACTTGGTGCTTAAGGCCTAATACAAAATTGCATATATCTATTTGTTCTGCGCAAAAAACATTTTCTACGTAGTAACAATTTATGCTTTGTTTGTAATCTCCTAACGATGTTTCCGAATTTTTATTTTGCCATTCACTTTTTAAATTAAAAATATATTCTCAATTTGTCTTTCAATTCGTGCTAGACATGTTACATAAGAATCTGATGTCTTTTGGAGTTTGAAGAAAACGATATAAAAACCAATCAACTAACTGAAAAATTGCACCTATTTAATTGATTATAGTACAAGTAAACTTTCCTGGGCATATCTAAGTTGAATGTCCAAATTTTCTGCTCAAACAGATACAATATTAGCTGTTTGGAGGACCATTGATTAAAAATTGTAAAGTTCAAAAATCCCACAAAAATTTGCAATAGCTGGAAATAAGTGCGGAATTTCAAAATTTGTTCACCTGCAGTTATCCATTGAAATGATTAAAATTGGGTTATGGCTATACTAAAACTACAATATGCTGTGGTACTCAATATCAGTCTTACTTATTAGTATTTTCTAAATAATGTTTTCGAGCATGAGATAAACCCCACAGTCATTAAATTTAACCAATTGCACAACATAGAGTAAATGCCGTCATTTACACGTTATGATGCGTTTCAAACTCCATAGATCATACTCAGAACATGACAGAAAATTGTTTAGCGTGGATAAATTATAAATGAATGTAGAACGAGCAAAAATGGGATAGGAAGCGTTCAAATTTAATAGTCTCATTTAAATTGTACTTGACCGGAAATGTTGGCCACACAATTTATGTGGTCAGGAAAAATATTTTTTAGCTCTCGCCAAATTCACGTAAGCTATAAGATTATGCAATCTATGCTTCAGTGTATGTTGAGAACTTCTTTTAATCAGTTTTGCAAGCTTGAGTTTAGTGTCAATCACATTGCCGCGAAACACAGAGAAACTACCTTTTTTACAAGACAACTTGAATATAGTTCACAGTGGTAAATAATTTAATTCAGTGCTCAGTAAATTTAAGTTGCAATAGCAGGTTACTACGCCAAAGGCAAAACATCAGTTGGAAGATTTTTACAAAATAATGGCAATGCTGGTCTAGTTTTAATATTCCTTAAACTATGACAAAATTGCATACTCTAAAGTTTATAATTGCAGAAGTTTATCTAGATTACAAATTGGCACAAAATTACTGTTCTAAGTCGAACTTTACTTTTCTGGTCTAATTGTGCTATTTGAACAATAAGTATTTCAGTAATATTTACTTATAACTAAATAATTTTGTGTCGAATAAGTTTGTTTCTCAAATCTCTCGTTACCAAATAATGTGTCGTAAATAAACATATTTGAATTACAATTAATTAAAATGAAGTTGTAGAAAAATAATATTCCTCTTAAAAAGTATTTTTCTGTTAGCCTTATTTATCCAACACCACTTCAATTACATCGAATCTACCAGGTGACATAGAAAAAATGACATTTATGGTGTTATTCAAACTGACCACCAATCCAAAGAACGATGTAGATTTGTACTTGTGTGATTGTTGCCCGCGATGGACGATAATTTTTATGCAACCAACTTTTCACGTCATCAAGTCGATCGGATTCGTCTTCAGTCATTTCTTCATAGGTCTCTTCCAAGCGAAACGTGGCAGTCGCCAGAAGTATGAGAAAGAGAAAATGTGAAATTCCATGTGTCGCGAACTTGGCCGCTGGACATCGCATTGCTCGCGCGATCTTGCATCGGGTTCAAAATGTAAAGCGAAAGACGAGAAAATTTTAAAATAGCATTTATTTTCCGTTTAAAGGGCAAAGAAATTAGTGACTCAAAACAGTGTTGCTATTTAAATTACTGTCTAGAATTTTGACACGGACAGGTATTGAAAATGGATATATTTTCATTATGGACAGTGCGTCAAGTGTTCCTAAAAGAAACGAAGCCTTTTTACTTGATAAAATACCCTTGCTACTTTATCCAAAGCTTAATTTATAATGAAAAATGTATATCTAATCTGATTTGTGTTCATATACACAATTTTAATCATCACTCGAGCAGTTTATAGATGTTAAATAAATTTAGTTGTGTAACTTTATACTTTATTAATAAATTAAGAATAATTTGGTTTTAGCTAATTTTATGCAGCATTAATTTAAATTGAGAAACGAATTAATTACTGAATTATTGCGTTAAGCTCTACTCGACTGCAACCTATGGTACATCATATAATGAATGGTGAACCGCACAGGGGATTTGGTTGGTTTATTAGTAAAACACTGTTCAGGAAACGAGAAAATCACATAAAAATGCAAGCATACACAGAATATTCTATTGTTTATAATCCATTGATATACAAAATTCTTTTCTTTGTTTAGCTGTGGCTTAATGCTGTCGTCTCTTACAGCTTCGATTGTGTATAACTACTTGTCGTTTTTTGTTTTAAAAAATACATGGCATCCGCCAGGTCTGAAAATTAATTTTTATAAAAATATGCTGAGCTGTTACCCAAAGTTATCCAATTTTGCCAGCTAAGTTTACCATAAAGTACCCTTGGAATCGCATCTGCGTTATTCGGTCTGTCCAATCCATAAAGCACAATGAGCGGCTATTCAATGTAATCAGAAGACAAAAATGGGTTTTGTACAGCACAAGTTGTAAGAGTCTTCATCCCAATTCGCCAACTAAGTAAACAAATGATTATAATAATTGTTATCACCACCCGCGCAGCCAATGTTCGTTTAATTATATAAATGATGGTCATTTATAGTTTCATAATTGTTGTCACATAATGTATGTACGTAATACTGCTCATTATTGTTTTGCTTTTCAAAATGCCACACACATAGTTGAGTTCTGATTAAGAAATAGATTTTCTTAACTTTAAAGTACAGACTTGTTGCATAATAAAGATATGTTGGAATTTAAATCTATATTTTTAATTTAAATTATTACTAGCAGCATAGTAACACATTTTTTGCTAATTTTGGCATACAAAGTTACGTAGTCGCTAAATTAGAGCCAGACATTAGTATTTTGTTTAACATGGTAATACCGTTTACACATGCCAACCAAAAGACATGAATTAGCACTACAGTTTTATTATTTGGCGAAATATTTCCACAGTTATGACTTCATTGACAAGGTGCACACAATTATGACAACCGGTATACTATCAAAATACAAAGGTGTGGAACAAGGTTAAACCAATTCTTAAACGAACATTGGTTGTAGGGGCGGTGATAACTATTATTATAATCAAGGTTTCGGTGTTGATATAAGCACCTGACCCATAAATTACTTACATATGTTAGTATAAACTAAGAATTGTATAGTGAAGAAAAACCAATTCATCCAGTAGACCGGTTTCGTCCTTATTGGGAACTCGTCATGTACATGGCAGAATTTGCTGCGAACAGGGCTCGAACCTGGACAAGTCAGTTTCGGAGTTTGGTTCTCAAACCAATGAACTGACATATTTAAGCATATAATGGGTCAGGTGCTTATATCAAAACTGCAACATTGGTTAAAATAATTTAACTAATTCTGTTTAGGTAATAAAGTTTCGTTATATCTTAAATGAATAAACGTTTAACATATTTGACTCAGTCTTCTGGGTCTCCACTTGTTTCTCTTGATCAGTTATTCGATTTAGGATAATGTATTTGTGAGTAACACATAATTATGCGTTTTGAATTCCCACATTCGTCATCATGACACGAGGAAGAAACAGGATTAAACCGCTTTGTTAATATATAATACAGAATATCATACCTGCAGTACTTACTACCCGTCTGCCAAATGAATTATGTTAACAAAATAATTAATAATTGCGTGAAATTTGCATTCCAATGCTGTACAACCTGGTATCGATTTTTACATCTTCGTTCGAACGAATTGTAGATACGAATAGTAGAACATAAATTATAGGGTATTTCTGAAGTTGCGTTTCTTGTTTCCAATTTCATTTGTTAGTTGGTATATGAAGTTAGAAAATTGCTAATTAGTAAATAATGAGCATTTTACTGCATTTGCTTTACAAAGAACGTTGTGCTGTTTGTTAAATTTTCATGTACGGACACTTCAGCTTAACATTAATAAAATTAAAGTCAAATAATTTTAACAGCAATGGCGCGAGTTTGTCAAATCGACCTTAAAAAAGTTAGCCTCATGTGATGTTTGGCCTGTATAACTGATAGTAAAATGTAATTAAAATGGTATCTAGAATCAAAATTAAAGTGATCGGTTTTCATGTGAATCGTTTGTATAGCCTGGAAAACTTTGTAAGTAATTTATTGTCGTTTAATTTTCCAATTAGTTTGAGCTTGGTTAAAACAATAGGATAATTTTTTACATCATGTGTGAAATAAATAATTAAGAATTTATTAACCCTAACTGCACAGTCAATATATTTTTAACAATTTACCAAATACTGATATTGTGGTTTCTGCAAAAATATCATGATTGTGGCAAATAAATGGTGTATTTCTTTTGTATTTTTTTATTTGACTTTTAATTTACATTCAAAACTTTACGAAAAGTCAAAGCGCGATTGTTTTACCATTACCTTTATTCATGGATATTTATTATTCTCGCGGTTTGAGATTGCTAATAAAGTAAAATATATCAATAACGCAGGTCAATCAAAATGTCATTCATGAACCTAGTCAAGTTATGAGTTTAATTTGTGAGGCAGCAATAAAACTGGAATAAATTTGTATTTTACAATTTTTTACGAATTCTATCCAAAGTTCGGAGGGCCGCCTAACTCTTATTTCTGACCTATCCGAGTGTTCTACGACTAGTTAAAAATATATATTTATGTTTGTCAGAAGTTTTTAAATTTAATTTAATGCACTTTTACACTTATCCTAGCAATCTGTAATTTTTTTTATTGTTTAGCTTGTACCCATGTGGCCAAATTGCATACATGTAATGTTCGTAACTGATGGAAAATTGTGCAGTTAGGAACGATATATGCTAAAATACTATGGCTGAGAATCAACAAACTTATCTCGAAATTGCGGGTTCACCTTCAGTCTATTTTCTGTAGTGCTCTTCTTATTATTATGGAAGGTCAAAACGCGTCAGCAAACGCGATTTATGGCAGATTTGTTGTGATTTACCACTGGGTCAAACGAACTGGGTTTATTGCATAATTAATGTGTAATTGATTGTAAAACTTACATGTGTGTGACGAATTAATTGTGCATTTAAAAAAATAGATCTCCTTACATTGGAATATGCATTACAAACTGTATATTTTTAAATAAAATTCTGATAATTTAGAAGATCCGCTGGAAGTTTTGGATAGTACCTGAAGAGTTCTCAATGAGGCATAAACCGATCCAACAGATACATTGCCTTTACCGATTTATAAAATGCTTAGTTGATGCTTTTAAAACTATATGATTGGATTGGTGTTTAAACGAAGATAGCCGATTTTTTATCATCAGATATGGAAAACTCGGTTATAACGAGAAATGAACGACGCGAAGTTCGCAAATTATAATAATCACGTTAGTTAAACAATTGTCAGCTATTCGTTATAATATTGCTATCTGTAACATTGGAATCACTTATACTTTATTACAATGCTTAAGTATGTAGTCTAAATTGCGTTGAAAAGCATATTTATCTAGAGAACACGAAGAGAACACAGCATATAAAGCAATTACCTTTCCTGCACGTGAGATGATTTAATCGCTTTTTTGTTCTACAAAACCAGCAGCAGAGGACAGAAACAATTAACAATTGAATTTTAGTATATGTCTCTAGTCCCATGTAAGCTAACGATATAATAGGAAGCCAGATAATTAAAAAGTTTACCGGGGGGTGGGGCGTATATGTCCATTGGAGATATTTAAAGAAATTCGACGATTTCACTAATATAGCAGTTACACAAGAAAGTCGTACCTTGTCAACGGTCTTAGATGTAGTTATATTCAAAATAAATCAATTAATAAATAAGTGTGAAACTCTATATTAACAATGCTGCACGCGTAGTGTTTCAATGTCAAAATTATCGTAGCATTATAAAAAAAGAATCAATTAATCAAGGGAATATAATATTAATGATATAAATCCTGTCTGACAGTTACCCTAAGAATATTCGGACGTCGTATTTTGTAAAAAATACAACATTTTAAGATAGATTAATGTGGTATGGAATAATAGCAAATGCGATTTTGCAATCGGCCAAAACGACAAGTGAAGAATATATATAAAATCCGTAAATTGCATGTAAAAAATATACATATTATATATAAGGTAGTCGGCCATATTACCTTACAATTTAACGAGAAAAGCGTTATTTATAAATACTATTTTAAAATATTCGTGGACCAATTTATGGTTAATTTTAATACAAATATTATTTCAAAATCATCTTATTTGAGAAAAATGATATGTATTATTTTAATTTAACGTGCATCTAAAAATTGGCCAAAATTTGTACAAACCTCTCTGATAAATTGACGATTTTGTTTATTAGATTACGTAAAATAAATAAAAGTGTATAATAAAATGTTTGCAGATAAAACATCGCTGATAAACTTAAACTAGGAATGATAATTAGGTATATAAGCAAATATATTTGTCTAGTTAGCTAAGAAGTTCGAAGATACACAAATATATTTTATTCCTTTAAATTCCGTTATGGTCTAAAGAGTTTTTAATATATATCTACTTAATACATTTGATATTATATACTCGTACATCTGGGCCGAATTAAATACTGCAGTTTATATTTAATATTTATAAATTATAATTATTGTGTTCGAAGATTCAGATAGTTTTAATGTGTTAATAATGATAATTTTCTAATTTAAGATTGAAAGAATTTTTTAACTTTATTATAGGAATTATAATACGCAATAATTCTTAATTGTTGTTAAAAAAATTGAAACTAGATTTTTAGAAGTAAATATGTTGTAATATTTGATTTTAACCTTTATTTTATTTTAAAGAGATTCAGACATGATGAATGAAAACTCAAGCAAAATATTACATCATAAAAAAACTGTAGAGATTTCATTCAACTTAAGAATATTTTATTTGAGCCGTAAATTATAATTTACGTAGTATTTATACTACTTTGTGCTTAAAATAATTCTTAGCTTATGTTTAAAAGAAGAATAATGTTGATTTCTAGCACTGCTATCGATTTTAAACTTTAAAAAACGGAAACTACCTAGGAATTTGTAATCACAACAAGCAAATCTACAGTTTCCGTTCGCATTTGCCTGACATTTTGGTTTAGCTTTTAAAAAAGTGGTGTGTATTTTGGCTGTGGTCCTAAAATTTACATTTGGTGCATATTTACTAGTTCATCAATTTTACCTTTAAAAAATCTATACATAGACAAATGCGTTCAGTTAATTTTCAAAATCAAACTCCAAGAAGAAAATGCGCCTTAATGTAAACCGTGTTTTCGAATTAGCCAAAAAAGATCTAACTTGTCTAATAGAAAATTTAAGGTATCAAGATAATCCACAAAGGTGTAAAATCTGCGTCGTTGTGGAAAAGATGCGCGTAATTTTAGGCATTTTTTTCGAATTCTGAAAACAACTTGATAACTGTACAAAATTATGTATGTGAGCAGAAATTCATTACGAATAAAATAACTTTAATTTTACTGACTTTAATGCAATTCGTAAGTTAAAAAAAGTACCTTTTTCTTAGACATATATGTTATTACATATGATTGAACATAGAGCCTTAAATTTGAATAAGGGTGAGCAGAATAGTGGGGACAACGAATTCAAATTCTGTTACGTGAAACAAATTCTGGAAACCAGTTTTTATCGAGTGCTGCAACCACTACATTTGCAAATAATTAAATTGCCTACTTTTACAGCTTAATGTTTGGTCGTCGTTCAAGAGAACGAAATTTATCTTCCAAAAAAATGAAAAAGAAGTTTTAATTATCTAAGATAAATGGTGCTAACATTAAAATTTGTGCATCAATAATAATTCACAACTACAAGCATAAAAAACTAAATTAGCTAAAAATTTGATTAAAAGAAAGCTACCCATAAATATCTAAATTAGGTCAAATAAGACGCTTCGTGCTTACTGGCGACTCATCAGTAGGAGCCGGTATTACGCCTTTCAACCACTATTTATTTTGGTGAGAAATGTTGAGTAGTAGGACGGTAGAATCTCCTAGACGAACGTGTAAACCTGAAGTATTGAAGCTTGCATTATATAAAGTCTCGACAATGCGACTTCTACGTTAACTCACTCTATATAGTAGATGTACCGAGTCTGTAAATGATACTAACACTATGTCTATTGTGTCAGTAACCGAGACCAACATTATAGTACCGATATGGTACATGGTAGTAACACGTGTTACCAACATGATGGATATCAATGTGTGCTGTTGTTCATCGTAATTGAGAATTACAAATATTTCTGAACACATGTTACTCCAGTAAATCCATGCACTCTAGCCTCGATCGATATCAGTTATCCATTTCGCAGTAAGCATGACATCATTGAATTCAATATAACAGTTAAATACTGTTTGTTGCGGAGAACTAATATATATGCACAACTGAACTAATTTGCTTCTTGGTTCGCAACACCTAATACATAATTATCATCTGGGAATTTAAAAAAATGGCTGTTATATTGTTGTGAGATAGTTTGAACTTTTATTATTATTTGAATAACGAACAATCTATTTCCTTTATGATTCAGAAATTTGAATAGTTTTATATTATAAGTAATTAAAATAATTATATATTGATGCTTCATCTTCAAAGGCAATCCTCATTAATATCTTTGCATTTTACTTTGAATGCTCAAGTGAACTAATTAAAATGTTACTTTAATCAATAGTGGTAAAAGAATTTGTATTTACTTTGCAGGTATTTTTATTTTATGAACACGTCAGGTAAAGCCCAGCCATAAGCTAATTTGTCATAATAGACAATTTTGAATAGGTAGAATATTATCTAAGTATTATCAGGCTTTCGTGGCAGATTTTCCTGTTTTAGATGTTTGATTTTCGTAAAAAGGCATTTTTGGTATTTGATAGGCAAAAATGTTTAATAATTGTCTAGCCCGAGATCCTCCGAACTAATTCAAAATGATTGCAAATATATTATGCTGTTTCGCATGCTAACATTTCCTTTCGAGCTTCATTAATTGTCCGTCGAGGTTGAGAGAAGTTATTCAGATTAAATTTGTGCAATGTAGTCCTTTTTAGCGACAGACATTTATACAATAAGATTTACATTGATTTGTCGAGATTTCCAGCTGTTCCACATTGCTTTACCTATAAAAAAATATATAATGTATGTAATCCATAGTTTCAGCTGCAAATACGAATTCACTTTTATGCACTTAAATCATTTTAGCATCATGTAATATATTTTTGAAGTTAATATTTTGCGTTGTGTAAGCATTCAGGTTATCAATGCCGCGTTTTGCGTACGCGGGTAATAGCTGTACACGAGCAGTTACACAAAGATCCGATTTATCACAATTTCCAATTTTGTTTTGTCTTTGATCGGGTTGACTCATTTTTACTTCAACTGGAAATGCGGTTCTATCACATCTTTGTTTACTGGCGACGTATCGGTGCCTACTTTCCAGCACCATCATCAGGCAACACAACACTGATCACAATAGCAGATTTAAGCAAATGTGGTAACCACGTTCCAAAACCATTCTATTTATATATATTTGACTCAACACTATTTTAATCATAGAATTTGTCTCAGTAACTAAACTCAATATATATATCGTTTTATAATTAGCAGACCAATCATTACCTCACATATACATCATCTCATCTCGTATGCAGAATATTTTAGGGGAGAGAGACAGTATCGAACCTTTTGTTATTTGTTATAACTGTATTGCTACTATGTCACGGTAATCAAAATTTAAAAAATGCTAAAACTAAAACCTTGACTATCATATACTGTATTTAATTTAAAGCCGGGAACTCTAATGTATACAGTGGTGTGTGAGGTATTGCGCACATAGCAACAAATTAGTTCAAATATGGAGCAGCAAGTTACGTAGATGGATGGAGAGTGAATGTTATAGCGACGCTTAGGTGAACGATTAAAGAGAGAAAGATAGAGATAGTCTGGACAACTAACGTTTTTCAAAAAACTAATCGTAAGCACAATGCGAAGTTAATCAACTATTGGAAATAATTGCATAAGAATATTTGCTCATATGACTAAAATAATTCATTATATCTATATACATATATATCTAAATATAATATCGTAACACCCTTATATATATATATATATAGAGAGAGAGAGAGAGAGAGAAAGGACCATTGATAATTATTAAATATGAATAATTTCCATTCTTATTATATATTTATTTATTACGTTAGTCACACCTTATATCAATATATAAAATACATGTCAATATGTATAAAAACATATATATGAATATAAGCAACAGTATGAGACCAACATCCCTAATCCTATATATATATATATATATATATATATATATATATATATATATATATATATATATATATATATATATATATATATATATATTGATAGTTTCTAATTTCACCATTTTTTAAAATGTAAGAACAAAACAACGTACTCCATGGAATAACATTTATTAAAAAATCATATTTCTACCAGTATCTACAGCTATTGTTCTGAATTCGTTAGTATATTCGTTCATCCAATCCCACTGTACATGTGTTGTAACCAATCTCCTCTTCGTTACGCTGGTCTTTGCTTTGCGCAATTCAGACCACTACCTTTGTGCAATTTAGACCACTCCTTTTGCGTAACGTCATTTGGTGTGTCATCGCTTTCATTGTAATTGCGTCCGTAATTGATGTATGTGTCGTATTTTGCGAAACGTTGGCTATTTTTAAAGGCATGTCAGTTATGTCTTTATTCCAGTCCAATTTAATTTCTTTTTGAATTATTTTCTGCACGTTTAAGCAGGGCTTGAGCTTATTAATTCCAATAGCTTCAAAAGCCAGAAGCATTTTCTCTGTTTTTGCCTTGTAGAGAACTAAAAAATTGTTACTACTAACAGCATGACCTGTGAGTAGTACATGTTCGCAAATTGCTGATTTTTGTGCAGGAGCTGCACCCCTCTTTAACAGTTTTTGAGGGAGATGCTGATTTATTCTAGTTTTGAGCCTCTTTTTTGATCTGCCGATGTACTGAGCGTTGCAGGTAAATTGAAATTTGTATACAGATAAAGGTGTTGACGTCACAGAGAGGCTATCTTTTTCATTCGTGCGCATCAGTTTTGTTGTGTTGAACGCCACTCTCACCATCAATTACGGACGCAATTACAATGAAAGCGATGACACACCAAATGACGTTACGCAAAAGGAGTGGTCTAAATTGCGCAAAAGTAGTGGTCTAAATTGTGCAAAACAAAGGCTAGCATAACGAAGAGGAGATTGGTTACAACAAATGTACAGTGGGATTGGATGAACGAATATACTAACGAATCCAGAACAATGGCTGTAGATACTGGTAGAAATAAGATTTATTAATAAATGTTATTCCATGGAGTAAGTTGTTTTGTTCTTACATTTTAAAAAATGGTGAAATTAGAAACTATATATATATATATATATATATATATATATATATATATATATATATACATATATATATATACGTTTGCATATTTCTAATAAATTATTATTTTACTCTTTTCTTACTGTATTTTTTTATTTACCAATTAATCAAATTGTATATTTATTTATTCACACCTTATATAAATATATAAAATACATATAAATATGTATAAAAACAAATATATATATAAATATAAGCAACAGTGTGAGTTAAATGTCTTATATATATATATATATATATATATTTAGCATCTTAAATAAATATATAATTTTAGTGGTAATGTCTAAAATGATTAATGTCCGTATATATGTATATATATATATATATTATGTGTATGGACTAAACCTATCAATCTACCGATAGGCGAAACCATGCGACCTATAAAGGTTCGTAGAGGTGAACATAAGACAGCCTGCAAATATGGACACATTCAAAGATCAGACCTAGCTAGTCATTCGAAGGAAACGGGTCATGAAATAGACTGGGAAGGATGTAAACGCATCGCGTTATGCAACCGCAACAGATTAACTAGATTAATTAGAGAGTCAATTGAAATAAAATCAGGAAAAGGTGTAATGAATGTAACATCGGTAGAAAAATCATTGGGCCCAATATTTAATGAAGCATTTTCTATGGTCAGAAAACGTGAGGCTGTGGAACATGAATTAAGTGGGAACCTAAGTAAAAAACCTCGCTTATAGAAAACTGGTTGCGAATGATCTGTACCAATATTAATTTCCTATATACTTATTTTTCTCAATAAAAATGTTCCAAAAGAGGGTATACCGATTTAGCACGGATTAGTAGATAGAACATTAGATAAGACACATTTGACTTACATTGTTGCTTATATTTTATATATTTATGTGAGGTAGGAATATCTTAATAAATGAATAATACGTTAGTCCTAGTGAAGATATTCATGGTTAATAGCTACCATGTATCCTTTTAAGAGGAAACCAAAATGTGATAGATAGACGGATATATAGATAGGCCTATCGGTATATTGATAGGTTTATTCTATACACATAATATATATATATACATATATACGGACATTAATCATTTTAGACATTACCACTAAAATTATATATTTATTTAAAATGCTAAATATATATATATATATATATATATATATATATATATATATATATGACTCACACTGTTGCTTATATTTATATATATATGTTTTTATACATATTTATATGTATTTTATATATTTATATAAGGTGTGAATAAATAAATATACAATTTGATTAATTGGTGATAATCATGTAATATCATTTGTTTACGCAAAATTTACTATATCCATAGAAATATATATATATTGTATGCAAATAAGGAATATTTTACTTTTATATATACTTTAATTTGTAATATATATAAGTATATATATACATATTTTAATATTTATTATATTATATTCTATATAAAATATAACTAACGAGGCGTTCTTTTAAACAACTACCCATTTTCTTTCTAAAACGTATGACTTTACAAAGAATCAGTATATTGCAGTCAAGTTGAGTTCTGGTGAAAAGAAATTGGCTTTTTTATTGCTTTTAAAACAATTTCTATCTCCCTGCCTGATTTATTTCTACACGCAAATTGAATATTTCTTTAAATGACGTCATGATTGCCAAGAATTACGAAATCTTATGCTGATCGATGTCATAGCGTATGGATTTTCTTGAGTAACAGATGTTTGGAAATAATTGCAAATCGCGATTTTAGATAAAGTTAACCGATCTCAAAAACCATTACTTTGGATTCTTTTACATACTCAGCATATAGTATGTACAATAGGTTGGCATTGAAGTTTCATTAGAGAACGCAGGTTTTGGAATAAATTTCATTATTGCTTCAATGCACATTCTTGTAAGAGATAATACCGTCAAATTGTCATGCACTACTAGATCAAATATAGAGTGGGTTTAGTGCGTAATGATAAGAATCGAGTTAGCAGAAAATGCCTGTGTACGTAAGATAAAACCTTTTAACCATAATGAATTTAGTATATAATTCTGGTCCAATTAAATATAATCTATTACATGGTACGCAGAAATTAACTATATTTATTTAATAACATATCTAAAACCGGATGTGATCATTTTGTGAAATTAGTCTTACAAATTTTTGAAACCTAAGATATAATTTGCGACACAGGTCTAAATGTAACACATCGCTTGCTTAAATTGTCATAATTAAATTAAATTTCGGTAACATATTAAACGTGCTAATTTATAATAATAACATTTATAAAGGGCAAGCACAGGTTAAATATTTTGTATTAAGTGTGAAATTTCCTTATTCTAGATAAGACGTCGTGGTTTGTTCATAAAACGAGCCTGTGTCCGATAATTAAAATTATGACATACTAATGGTGTTTTTTCAATATAATTTGCTTAAGTTAATACAATGAACTCGGAAATATTGTGCTCACGGAAAACCAAGAAAATGTGTAAATGTGAAATTTCGTCAAAATAGATTTAACTAAATTAAATTTGTCATAAATCCCGTAATGGCATATGAATGGTTTAAATTATAAACTCCAACTAGACACGGTTGTATGAAAATCTGGAAAAGATTTATTATTAAAATAATTAATTCCACAAAAGGCAACGTGTATTATTAAAGGAAGCATTACAGTTTCAAAACAAACAAACAAACATTCATATTATCAATAGAAGCAATGGCAAATAATTGATAAAATTATCAGACCATTGTGAAATTTCATAGTGTGATGTTCTAGAATAAGTTATAAATACATAAGGTGAAGTCCGGAAATTTTATGAGAAGGCAAAAAAAAACGATAAGTAGAACTTAATTAAACTGCAATAGTTTTACAAGTAATATTCTCTACTGTTAAATTTATGTTACGCAAAATGTTTTTCGAAACTAAAAATCCAAAACAAAACGCTAAGTCATGAAAGATAAAAAGGAAATAACAACCTATTCAATTAGCAAATATTTTTATAAATTTATAATGTAAAAATCAGCGCAAATGGCGGCATATAGAATTCTAATAGCGTCAAACAAACATCGTACAAATTAATACCACGCGAATAAATTTAAATCCAAAACAATAAAAAATGGAGAGAAATATGCCAACAAAAAATAATAGCAACAAAATATAATGCTTTAATACGTAATAAGCTTAAGCGATTATTTCATTCAAAAATCACTACAAAATAACTTCAAATGGTAAATTTAAAGAAATTCAAGGACTTCATAATAAAATCAGATCAATTAAAAGTTAGCAAGCACATTTAATGGATGAAAATGATTTTAATTTTCATGATTACTAATAATATTGATCGAATAATTATAATACACTTCACTAAAAAAAACATAATTTTATGCCTGTTAACGTATGCTTTTCTGAATGAACTTTTATGTTTGCCAATATTTGGTGTCCATACCCCAACAAATTTACTACTACCAGTGCAATTTGCCTAATGTAATTCAAAAAGGCTGAACAGCGACTACTCAGGATCTGCCACGAAACAGATAAATACTTCCGAATAGCAATAAAGGTAAGCAGTATGATTTTTATCAGAGACGCGTAATTGAGCAATATAGAACCAAAAATTGTGAAAAGCAAATATATATGTAACAAAAATTGATTGAACATGTGACGATTGAAGTTCATGAAATTAAATTTCCAAAGCTAAGATAAGCAAAGCCTATCTATCCTACTTTTCACGAAGTGACGCCTTTTGACATTTCACGTTAGTCATCAGAGCACGACAACAAATCGATTAGTAATCACCAAACACAATGCCAGAACATGTTTTTGAAATTTTGTTATGCGACTCTCACTCTAGGTAAACATCCAAACTTTAATCATGACTGGAAATAACATTCTGCCAAAACTTATATTCAGTCACAAACGTCACTGTTTTGTAGCTTCGCCCTACACATATGCAACTCTGCCAAAATACTGTTAGTTTTTGTGAGGTGAATACAATTTTTAATATTAAGTTTGCAAACAATCGTATTTATTGTTTGCCAATGCCGCGTTTTGTGTACACGGGTAGTAGCTTTGCACGGACAGTTTCACAAAGATCCGACTGATCACAATTTCCAATTTCGTTTTGTCTTCGATCTGGCTGAGTTTGTATTCGTCCCAATGGAAATGCAGTTCTATCACATCTTTGCTTACTGGTGACGTTTCGGAAAGTAAATCCCCTTGCCATCGTCAGGCCAATTTGTCTACTTATATCCACAGCACATTACTCACGATAGCAGATTTAAGCAAATCAAAATCGGAAATTGTGATCAATCGGAACTTTGTGAAACTGTCCATGCAAAGCTACTAGCCGCGTACGCAAAACGCGGCATTAGAAAAAAATGTGGACAACATTTGCTTAAATCTACTATTGTGAGTACTGTGCTGTGGATATAAGTAGACAAATTGGCCTGAAGATGGAAAGGGGATTTACTTTCCGAAACGTTGCCAGTAAACAAAGATGTGATAGAACCACCGCATTTCCATTGGGACGAATACAAACCCAGCCCGATCGAAGAAAAAAATTGGAAATTGTGATCAATCGAATCTTTGTGAAATTGTGCGTGCAAAGCTACTACCGGCCTACGCAAAACGCGGCGTTGGAAAATATGAAGCTGGCACTCTGCAATCAAATTACAAAAAATACTTTTTTTTTGTTTATAACAGAGAAAAATCCTATTAATAAATGTCCAACGGGTGAACAGATTTCGAACGATTTTGTTTACCACCATAAAACGACAGCAAACTATCGAGAATCCTTCTAATAAATAACTGAATTAAGTGTTATAAAATTGTATTTTTATGGCGAAGTGCCAGTACTACAATAACGTATTGGAGGTATCTAGAAGAAAATTTGGCCGGAAGCGAATCAAAATATATTCTAAAAAAAGAAAGGCTAACAATAACGCAAATAAACGTATATAATTAAAATAGCGTGAAATGTACGACAGGCGTGGCGTAGGGAATGAATTAAAATCTCAGAATTTAATGCTCCCTGGTTTGCACAAATGTCACGGCAAGTTTTGGGCAGTACTTGACAAGTCCACAATAATAACGAGAAGGGTCTACTTGAAGAAAAGCGTTTCGAGACTTAAAGCAAGGTTTTATTTATACTAGCAATATTCATGTAATAGACATAATGTGATGAAATTTATTCCATTATCATTTGCCGGGTGGCATTTCTTTCGCTTATATAATGCCCAATCGTAATTGGCTAGGAGAAACATTCTGTCAAAAAATAAGTTGAATGTACTACACCCACAGGAAAGGCCACCAAAAACATATTCTATTGCATAACGGAATTTTGCGTAGGGCGTATGAAAAGGGTGGCACAGCGGATGTGGGGAATTCAGGCATGCACATGAGGCAGTATCTATAAGCACGACATCTGTACAATTGATGAATGGCCTTTATTATTTTATGTAATGTTTAACTTAAACTGCCTAAATATATATATCTAAATATGTAAAGGGTTTATATATTTTTTTATAAATAGGCTTATATATTTTTATATAAGGAAATCGGAAGTCATTATTTTTATTACCTTTTACTACCTAATGAAAAATTTAAAAAAACTCGACAGGCAGCAAAACGTAAGCAAAAGTTATAAAATTAATACGTATTATAGGGACGCACATAAAAGCAAAATTGCAATGAATTTAAATTTTCAAAATATCGTCATTTATTTAGCGAGCATTATATTATGATTTTGTCTACTACTGTCAGCAAATTTGTTGAAAATGTATTCTGTTTTTGTGAACCTTTTCACGTAAGATAATTTTTGTGGCGTAGATCTAATATATATGCAATTTTGTGCTAGGAGTTGCACACCTAGTTACAAATAATTTCACGTAGAACCAGAAGGATAAAACATTGGCAGCATGAACAGAAAGTACAATATTGTGAATATTCGTTTCTAGCTTACTGGCGACACATCAGTAGGTGCCACTACTACACCTTTGCCCACTACATAATTGGGCGAGGAATGTGGGAAAATAGGGTGGTACAATTTACAAAACGAATATGTAATCCTGCAAGTAATGAAGTCGCGTTTTCGATAAGTTCATATGAACTTAACTTCACTAATGCAGATTAACGCATTGTATCGTCCTATTTTACAAAATTCCTCGCCTAAATATATAAAGAATATATCGATCAAGGCCAGTGTTTATGGATTTGCAGGAGTATAAGGTGTTCTGAAATAATTGTAATTCTCCATTGTGGTGAACTTTAGCAAACATTGAAATCTATTTTGTTGATACCTTGTACCCTTTCGGCACCATAATGATGTTTTCGGTTACTGGCACAAAGTCATACTGTTGGTATCCTTTCCAGACTATCTATATATATTATATATAGTGAGTTGGCTTTGAGGTCGCATTGTCAATGGCTTCATATAAAGTTAGCTTCACCACAGCAGATTTACACATTCGTATGTGAGAAATTATTCTTCTATTCTTTCACATTCCTCATTCAAATATAGGGCGTAAAATGGGCTCCTAATGATGAGTCACCTTTAAGCACAAGATTATACTTCCCGTTATTGGTGTCTTTGGTCTATGCTTCTGGCCATATTGAGCCTATTCACATGTGCTTTTGTTATTCATAAATATAAATAAACTAAAGTTATTTTAACTGCTTTTATCAATTCCTAGTATATTAATGAACTTTTGATATTGAAATAGGTATACATTTATTTTAGAGTAGTAAATGTTTGACCAAAATATTTATGACAAATCATTCAAATTAAGCTAATCGCATTACCAGAACTTCATCAAACTTTTGCGCCCAATGAATTATAAAAGCCATGAATCAGCCTGATAACTTTACACATACTTAAAATAAATTTTAGTTATCATTGCTTGTGTGGGTGTTGATTTATAATTTATAATCAAATGTGAAAGCTTGAGGAAAACGTTAATCTTGTTTTCATACCAAATGAAGTTTGAATGACATCAAATCAATGTTTAATTCTCAGTATTTGCTTCTTTTGCCATTTTATTCCACATATAAAATCAATATGTAAAATAACTATAAATTTGTTGAAAATAGCCTCTAGTTTAGGGTATAAAAATAATTATATGGCTTATTAGTAATAAGATGAATTCGCACAATCTGTGCCTCTTATGTCATCCATCATCCTATGTAATGTGCAACAAGACTTTTGGTTTATCAAATCAGCACTTAACATTTTTAGGTTAAATTTGTATATTTGCTTTGAGAGTATTTCGGATAATTTTTTTACTAATGTTTACGTATATCATCAATCCTGGAAAACCATAAATTACAATAAAAAATGGCCTACACAAAAAGGTTTCTTAAATTAAATTTATTTCGAAATATCTCTTCATTAAAATAATTATTTTCATGTTACAAAATGCATTATTTGACCGAGAAACTAGAATGTAGAACCTGGTTATGTATGACATTTTTATCTTTTTGAAATAATTGAAATAATTAATTCGAACATATAAATATTAACTACATTAAAGGATACGAATTAACTATCATTGGTAAATTTTATACTTTATAGATTAATAAAAACAAGAATTAGGGTTATATTTCTTAAAAATTTGTGTACATAATGGTATATTTAAATGTAGATAAATTTTAAAAATTCGTTACTGCCTGTATAGAATCGTGTCTTTAAACCAAACCCAAATAGTACTTTAAATATTTATTTTTAGACACCTTTTCGATTCGTTTAAGAACTAATTTAAAAAAAATTAAATTAGAAATTAATATAATATTGATTTTAATGCTGTTGGATTAGATAAAAACTGATTGTCAGTAAACATGAGAAATAAATTTCGTTGATAACCAAGGCATTTACACAGCCATGAGTATGCATGCAGTTTATATTTATTCATGCGTAAATTGTTTTATTCAAAAAGGGGGAGATTTATTGCTAACCTGATAAAGAAAACCTGTTCTGTTGTACGTATGATACATGTTTTGCTCCTGAAGCGATTTATGTAATCAGTAATAAATATTACTAATAATATTTAAAAACCATGTTTTATTTAAATACCATTTTCTGCTTGACATTATGTCGAAAAACAACGATAAGTAATTGAAGTAAAAATGCTTTCTCGTAAATATGTTTAATTGCTGCCAAATTTAAATTCAAAAAAAATTTTATTCTTGTATTCAATTTATGCTTACTGGTTTCTCCTTATACAAGTCTGCAAGTTCAATTATTTCAGAACACTTAAATTTTGACGTTTATGGCTTTTTATTTTTAGTAATCCATTTAAGAGAATTTCATTTGTTCTAACTTAAGTATCGTAGCATAATACTAAAATACGCCGGA
>JAQBSW010004811.1:0-64575 GCA_029291075.1 Eudiplozoon nipponicum
ATTGGCTGCTATAACAGTGGAAAGTGATACGCCTGTTAAAAATAAACCATCTGGCGAAGAAATATTGAATGTATTGGCGAACGAAGTATCAGCGAGAAACAGCAAGCAAGATCAATTAGTATTATTTAATCTTGCTGAAAATGCTGAGGTTAATGATGTCCAGAAACTAAATGCGTTAATAAAAGAAGAGACACATGCGGATATTGCAAAATGCTTTAGGGTGGGTAAACGATCGGATCGTCCAAGGCCAGTTATTGTGAAATTATCAAAACGCCCAACAAATATGCAAATTGAGTCCATCAACAAAAAGAAAGATGAGAATCTGAGTTTTCGCAGCATTTTTATTGGCCGGGACAAAACGTTTCTCCAACGAAAGTTGGCTAAAGCAAAAAAGTTAATAAGCAACCAGGAACGGAAGCTGATAACCACTGATCAAGCAACCTCTGAGACTGCAACATCAAAAAACGATGTTTCATTAATAAATATTGTGGACAGCGGGGGGAGAGGAAGAATGGCCTCAAAACCTGGGAAACGCATAATAAAGAAGCCAGCAAAGCTGAATCAGTAAAAGTTGATAATTGTTTAGATAAGTCGCGTTCCACATTTACCTTATTTTATGCTAACTTTCGAAGTGTTAGGAACAAAAACTTTTTGCTTTGTAATTTTATAATAAGTAATGATTTTGATTTTATAATTTTATCTGAAACCTGGCTTAATAATGACATAGAAAACCATGAATTTGATATTCCTCACTATTCTTTATTTAGAAAAGACAGATCGCTGGATAAAAGAGGTGGAGGAGTACTCATTTATAGTAAATCTGTATTTAAGGCGAAAACTCTACATACTAGTGATGATAATGCTATCATTGATTTTTTATCTATACAATTTGAGAATCTGATCTTAACAGCGGTTTATAGACCGCCGTATGCTACTTTATTTGATGATCAAACATTTACCAATTCCTTTCAATCTATCTTTGACTGCCATGGCTATAATGTAGTGGTAGGTGACTTTAATAAGTTACAGGACTGTGAAATAACCAATTTTTTTTCTAACCATGATCTCAAGCAGATTATAAATGAACCAACTAGAGGTTCGCAATGCTTAGATCATGTATACTTAGAAACTGAAATGGTGAAATCGCACAGTTATGATGTTGTCAATTATTTCAAAGAATTGGATCACAAACAAATTATTTTACAATGGAACATCTTGAGTGGCACAACACAGAAACTAAGTTTTGAAAATGCACACGTGCACTGTTCCAGAATCAACTGGAATTTATTTAGAGAATTAAGTATACTGATTGATTATGAGAGTTTTTATTTCTTGAATACTGATGAATTTGTTTCTTCTGTTTCATCGTTATTATCTATTTTATTTCAGGCAGCTACGTTTACGGACATTATACCGAAACGAATTAATAGGAAACTGTGTAAACTAAGAATTAAACGAGATAATATAATAAAGTGTAGTCTTATTAATAGTATTAAACAAATGAGATTAGATTCCATTGATAAGGAAATTAATTCATCACTGCTAATAATCCGTCAAAGATCAGAACGAATTATTTTGGCCAAAATGAAGAGTAATCCTAGATTAGGATTCAAACTCCTCACAGATTACAGTAAATACAAGGAAAAGTTAAAGCTTATTCTACCTGTGGATAAAACGGAGTATGGATTTCTCTGTGAATTGGAGGAAGTATTTGGCAATTTGATATGCAATCCACAGAATGAAAGAAATTTTATAGAACTATCTGACCCTTTGGGAGACCAGGAACCAGGACTTGTTATTGACAGTGATGAATTGATAAAATTGATGTTAAAAATCAAATCAAAAAACAAAAAGATCACCTTGGTATTTCGATTGATAATTTGCTTCAATTACCTTTAAAATTTATGAATGTACTCTGCAACTTTATAAATATAATTTTAAAGAATGGGAAATTACCAATCGATATACTAACGATAGTAGCTAAGCCGTTACCAAAAGTAAGTAAGCCAACGTGCGCTAGTGATTATAGATTAATCTCTATTATCCCTTCGTTTTTGAAGATAATAGAACGATTGATACTAGATCATTTAGAACGTATGTTACCGGCTGATTTTGACCTATGTCAACATGGCTTTACGAAAGGTAGATCGACAACTACCAATATGCTTTCCATGTGGAAACATGTAATCACATTAGACGAGAATAAGTTAGATGCATCAATTGTATTTATAGATATCTCAAAAGCTTTTGACTCTATATCTTTTGATGCTATTTTGAATGCGATTAGTTTGTTGAATATTGATCCGAATATTTCTAGATTACTTAAATACTATCTATATAATCGACGAATGAGTATTCAAGTAAACGATTTAATATCAAAATCGAAACGAGTAACGAGTGGAGTTCCACAGGGATCAAGCTTGGGGCCAATTTTATTTAAAATTGTATTTGCAAATTTGGAAACTAAGATCCTTAACGGTCGAGCTTGCAAATTCGCTGATGATTTAAAAATAATCTTCCCAATTGATCCGAAGAATGTCGAATTCTCCAAAACAATGTGACATTAGATTTGTATGATTTGAGTAAATATTTGATCACACTAGGGCTGAGAATAAACAATAAAAAGACGAAAGCTTTAAAAATAGGGAACAGAACAAACTTTCATTATGTTTATTTTCATGATGCCGTTATTAATGATGTGTTTGAGATTAAACTTATGCAAGAAATTAAGGATTTAGGCATAACTATTCAATGTACAGCTTCTGCGGAGAGACATATTGAAAGTATAGTAGGCAGTGCCAGGAAAAGATGGGCACTAATAAATCGAAATATCTTATCAAATGATATAAAACTTCAAATGTATATAATATGGATTAGACTGGTACTAGAATATGCTGTCGCTACTTGGAATCCATTAAAAAAGGGTTTGTCTAATAATATAGAAGCTGTACAAAGAAAGGTTGCGAAACATATTAGTCCTATTTCTTGCACTATATACGCCTCTAGATTACAGTTTGTGTCATTGCAATCGCTGTGGTTTCGGGGGATGTGTTATTGTATAAAAGTTTTCCATTTGAACCAGTGGACTGGTGCCTATATGACTCCGATAAGAAAGAGTCATGAAGTTGGAATTAGATCTGGACATTTGGCAATATCTCCTCCTTTGGTGGGGAATGTAGCGAGCAAGTTATTCTCTTTCTCGAAAATCTACAAAATTTATAACCAATTGCCAAAGGGGCTAGAGAAATGCCTCCATCTAAGATGTCTTTTAAAACTTTATCTACTGAACTTGAAAAAGTCTGCAATTCTGCTGATATTTGTTATTCTTTTGATTATGATAATACTTTCTCATGGTTGAATAAAAGACAAGGATAATTGTTATCGAAAACAGATTTTCTAGAGATTTTTATTTCCAAGTTTTATATTGTTATAATTGAAATGTTATGCACTATTTCTTCTAATTAGTTAACATTACATACAATCAATTGCTAGTCATGGTTCTCAATTTTTGCATAATGTTACACTCGAATTATACATTAATTGTTCCTAATTTGATAATGTATATATTATTCTTTTCAGTCGAAATTTCTGATATTGATATATTGTATTGTACAACTAGTGAGATATACCTATCTATATGATATTAATTGCACATTTATTGTGATGTGATAATTTTTTTTATATATTGTACAATTTCCAATTTTATTATTTGGTGGAATATGTGTGGTTTGAATCCAAATAAAGATATTCTATTCTATTTATTTCCTCATTGGTGCTCTAATCAAACATATAGTGGTTGGGGCTATACACCGGATCCTACTGATGAGTCGCCAGTAAGCACGAAACGAATGTGCATGAGATTATACTTCCGTTCATGCTGCCTTTGGTTTATCCTTCTGGTCACAACTGAACTAATTTGTTACTAGGTTCGCAACACCTAATACATACTTGCATATATATTAGCTCTTCGCAACAAACAGTATTTGACTGTAATTTATTGAATGGAATGATGTCATGCATACCGCGAAATGTAATAACTGATATCGATCAAGGCCAGAGTTTGTGGATTTACTGGAGTAACAGGTGTTCAGAAATTGTAATTCTCAGTTGTGGTGAACTATAGCATAAATTGATATCCATCAGGTTGGTATCATATACCGACTCGGTAACCATAGTGTTAATACCATGTACCTTTTCGGTACAATAATGTTGGTATTGGTTACTAACACAATAGCCATAGTGTTAGTATCCTTTGCAGACTCGGTATATATATTATATAGTGTGAGTTAGCATTGAAGTCGTATTGTCGTTGACTTTAGATTATGTTAGCTTCACTATTACAGGTTTACACATTCGTCTAGGAGATTGTACCGTCTTATTATTCCACATTGTTCTACCAAATATATAGTGGTTAAAGGGCGTAATACCGGCTCCTACTGATGAGTCGCCAGTAAGCACGAAACTAGTGTGCATGAGATTATACTTTCCGTTCATGCTGCCTTTGGTTTATCCTTCTGGTCACAACTGAACTAATTTGTTACTAGGTTCGCAACACCTACTACATACTTGCATATATATTAGTTCTCCGCAACAATGAGTATTCAACTGTTATATATTGAATTGAATGATGTCATGCTTACCGCGAAATGTGATAACTGATATCGATGAAGGCCAGAGTGTATGGTTTAAGTGGAGTAACAGGTGTTCGGAAATTGTTGTAATTCTCAATTTGGGTGAACTTTAGCATAAATTTATATCCATCAGGTTGGTATCATGTACCGACTCGGAAACTATAGTGTTAGTATCCGGTACTCATCGATTTAAAAAAGGTATCAGTTACTAACACAATAGCCATAGTGTTAGTATCCTTTACAGACTCGGTATATATATTATATAGTGTGAGTTAGCATTGAAGTCGCATTGTCGTTGACCTTAGATTATGTTAGCTTCACTATTACAGGTTTACACATTCGTCTAGGAGATTGTACCGTCCTATTATTCCATATCCTTATACCAAATATATAGTGGTTAATGGGCGTAATACCGGCTCCTACTGATGAGTCGCCAGTAAGCACGAAACGAATGTGCATGAGATTATACTGTCCGTTCATGCTGCCTTTGGTTTATCCTTCTGGTCACAACTGAACTAATTTGTTACTAGGTTCGCAAAACCTAATACATACTTGCATATATATTAGTTCTTCGCAACAGACAGTATTTAAATGCCGAGAAAGGTAGTTACTGTAGCAGTGTTTAGACATATGCTTAGACAAACTAGACAAGCTCTAGTTGACTGGATTGTTATTCCTTCTGTTGTAGCGTTGACATCAGTGGCGAGTAAGTAGCTGAGTAATCTCGATGAAGATCTGCAGTATCAGGCACACGTGATGGTCCAATAAGTAGATGTTACTCCATCTCACTAATTGTGCAGCAACAAGTTTGTCGTGACTTAAAGTGCCAATGTGTGTGAAGGTAGTCCAGAAATCCGCGTAGGCGAAAGGCCCGTATGGCAGCAGACAGCACGAACACGTACAAGTACAATTCGCCGACGTATTATGCAAATGAAATTCAAATATAATTTACGCGGCACCAATCAAAACAAGCTAAATTTGCTGTTAACCAATAACGTGCGAACTTTCGTTTTCAGGCTATATAAGGACGGTGAATTTACTATGCCAATCAGTGTTCACCTTTGCTATCTGCTGTGCCCTATGTGTGCGTGCTGTCTTCTGCTATACTGACTTTTCACCTACGCTGACTTCTGGACTTGCTTCACACACAGATTCAATTTTAGTCACGCTTATCTTGTCGCTGCACAATTAGTCAGACGGAGCAACATCTACTTATTGGACCTTCACGTGTGCCAATCATCACGGTGTTGTCCTAGATCTTAAACGAGACAATACTCAGCCTTCGCACAGTCTCTCGCAGCTGATTTCAACGCCACAACAGAAGGAACACCATCCAGTCAACCAGAGCCGGTCTCAAATGTCTAGAAGTACTCCTAGACACAATTACACTATCTTACTTTCTCGTCATTTACCGGAGAACGCAATTCCGGCTCTAATAAAGGCTCTCAACAGTAATAATTCTCAGTCGTCTTTGAACCTCCCTACTTTGTAACGTTGTACGGCATTTACTTGCAGCCGGGGCGTTTACAAAGAATATTAACAACAGAAAGTAAGTTAAAGTATAAAACTGAACTGGGATCATCAAAATCAGAGGATTGAAAATGAAAAAATCCCTGTATCGCTCTTAAATATAGTAGAAAGTGGAGAAAGAGAGGTGTTGTTATAAAACGAACATAAGAAAAATAATTTTTAGACATAAAGTTTTATTGATGGGAATATATTGTAACGGCTCAAATTAATTCGCCAAAACTGTGTGAAAATTAAATTTAAAATTTAATACGGTTGACCAATGAGAAAGAACACCTACAATTGACCACTTTCGGCAACTTCGCATCTTTATTAGCGCGATGCAATTAAAAATCAACATAAATTTTTCTGCTAGCTACCGGTGATTGCTATTGCCTTCTTTGCTGCACATTCGGTTATCGCGGTGAGTCACTAAATCAGCTATTCTTCAGTGATACCTACTCGATAACCTATTAATCGGCTTTCTGCGTTTGTCAGCCATTTCGGTGTTGGCGCAGACTTTAAACAAATGGTCAAAGATTCGAACAACAACTAACACATCCTGCTTCAAAAATTCTACTTTTTTACGTGCATTTGCTCAAAGGATCACCACCCAACGAACAGGACACAAAGAGATAGTACCTAGAATGACTTCTGGTCACCCACAGACTGCTAATCCTCAGCAATATCTTACGTAATTTAACGGTAAATAACTTCCCGTTTTTACTAGAAACTACCAAAAGTAACTGTTTCCTTTTAATCCTTATTTTGCCTTTTAAATAACATCTCAAGGAAATATAGCCTGGACGTTATATTGACGAACACACCAGGATCCAAGTGCAGTGCTATTTTTGTAGTTTAATGATATTTCGGGCTATAAAAAATTTGTTTTGACGCGAAATATTTGTATACATTAAACGATGGACGCTAGCAGGTTTAATACGCAGATTTTATTACTGGATCATCCCGTCTTTTCCATCCTGCTTAATATGTAACACAAGTTTTGAATATTTCTCTGCCAAAGTATCCGGTGATACAGTCGGATTGATATTTTTCACGCCTTCATGGTTATTGTGTCATGTTCAGTGTTCAATTGATGGTGGATTATATTTGCTACAAATGACGTAAATACCTTCAGCAATTAGTTTAAAATTGCTAGTTTAATCTGCGGAGGCATTTTTGGTAAACGCTATTTCATTAGCATTAAAGTTTACAAGGCAATTATTTAAAAAAATAAATTTAAACAAATTAAATCCCTTTATGAATTTCTGCTGTACTCATTTTAACGTCCTGTAAGTTACTTCCAAACATGAATATCCTAAAATCAACGTTACCTCAGCGTTCAGCCGCCTGTTTTACATCTGATGACGTTATGCTATCCTTTTTAGAGAGATCTATTTCCGATTTGGCTGAACCTCCTTAATAGATTCGTCATCGAAAAAAGAAAATGCTAATGTAACCACGGATGAACACTATTAAAATTAGTACAAATTATAAACGAGATCCCTTTGATCATTTAGTCGTTATTTTCTAAATAATTGGTGCTACAGTCCGGAAAAGTATTTTTATAATTGTCGAATTTTTCTGTACCCTTCGCATAATTTACCAAACGAATGCCAGTTTCCTTCCTTGGCATGACATCAAACTGTGGCAATAGCCACCTTTAAGACAAATAATGAACAAAGAGTCTTATCTAGGGCAGACATTATTTACATTAGACGCACCTATTGTGCGTGTGGCTGTCCAGGAATTAGTGGACCGTACAATAGCAGTCCAATTGGAATTGCCGGTTGACCTCACGTATGAAGAGTACAAAAGACGAGTGTTGGATCATTTCCGAGCCAGGCCTCAGGAGGTGTTCTCAGAATTATACAGCCTGAAACCATTACTGGGTGAGATGCCCATGGATACCATGGCACGTATCAAGCGGTGGTTCTCGAAGCTTACTGAGTCTTTACCCGGGTTGCAACCTCATGAGGCCATCATGTTCATGCTGCTGGATCCTACCAGATACGGTGCAATATCGAGCGCCCAGGGAGGCCTTGAAGAGAGACTTCAGGCTTTTCAAAGTTCGGCCATGATGACAAACAAAGTGGCAGCTGCAACTCCACGCATGGGTCCCGTTACAACATCTGGCAGGAGCGACATACCGTACTGGAATTCTTCGCGTCATAATAATCAATTCCGCGACAGAAGGCAACAACCAGTGGCCTGGAAGCAAAGCCAATATATAAGGACTCCAGCTCCGACGAATACGGCGTATAAGCGTCAGCAAAACCAATGTACTGCTCGTCGAAAACGGCCAGTTCAGTGAGGAAAGAGGGTTTACAACCTCAGAAATAAAAGTGGCCGAGATCAGGGCACAAATATTAATCCTTCGGAGGCTCCGAGGGGTAGATCGAGTGAAGACCAGCAGAACAGACAAAAAAGTGTTCCGAACCAGGTGACCTTTGAAGAAAAGGAAGTGTGGGAAACATTGCCAAATGTAAGGATTTTTATTAAAGTTAAATTTTTAGAACTCTTCAACGGACAGCCAGTAATAATGCAATTTGATACTGGAGCTGATGTGTCTGTATTACCACTGATTTGGCCATTGAACAATGTAAAACCTACGAGAGCAAGTTTATGTCAGGCATCGGGCGCATCGATAGTGGCTGTGGGCGAGTGGGACACGAAGTTGTTAATAAATGAAAATGTCTATCATATGTCTTTTGTTGTGTGGAATACGCAAACGCCCTTATTGGGACTTGATTTCATTAGAAAATGGGTTAAGACGATAGACTGTCAAAATAAGCGTGTGTGCATATCGAGGCCTGAGAGAATAATTTCAATAAAGTCTATATGTACCCCTAAGATGCAGGAGGAGACCAGTTGTCTGCCTGGGTGGTGGAAGAATCTTCAAACCCGATATAACATTATATTCCAACTGCCTGATTGTAGCGAGCGTCCAAGGCCGACGGTCGAACAGTTTAAGCTATGGCTAGAACTAAATGACGGTTACGAACCACCAAAAGTATATGGTACTCCTCCAAAGAAATTAGCAGCAGCGACTCGTGCAACCCAAGAAATGATAGAAACCGGCGTTCTTGAACCGTCAACATCTGTTTTTCGTGCTCCGATGGTTTATGTTATGAAAAAGGATGGTTCGCTCCGACCAGCGGCTGATTTTAGGCAATTGAACTCAATAACTAAACCGGACCCGTATCCCATGCCGGCTCTGCGTGATCTGTTCTTACAGCTAGCGGGAGGCAAATGATTTGCCGTGCTTGATCTTAAACAGGGATTTTGGCAAATAGGCGTGCGGTCCGAAGACCGATGTAAGGTAGCGATACAAGTACCCCAAGGTCATTTCCAATTCACCCGGGTACCATTTGGCCTTAAAAACGCACCGAAAGTGTTCCAAAGAATGATGGACTCGTTCGTGTCTGACTTAACTTGTACAACAGCTTACGTGGACGATGTTATTATATGGGTCATTACTGAACACAAATTACGTGTTAGGCTGCAGAAAATGTTGGCTAAAGCTGTAGAATGGCGATTACACTTTAATCCAGAAAAGGTTCTGGTAGGTCGAGAAGTGCGGTTCCTGGGGCACTTAGTCTCAGTGGAGGGATGCATGCCGTTTGATTCGAATGTACAGCCTATCAAGGATTATCCGGTGCCTACTACTAGAAAACAATTGCGGCGGTTTATTGGGATGATTAATTTCTATAGACAATACCTCGCAGGGATGGCGGTTACGCAACAACCCTTATCTAAGTTAACTAGTGCCAAGATACCGTTTCGTTGGATGGAGGAGGCTCAAGAAGCGTTTGTGCTATGCAAGCAGAAATTAATAGAGGCAACTATTTTGACTTTCCCGGTAGGTAATATGTCAATTGTTACAGACGCGTCAGATATTGGGATAGGAGCGGTGTTACAAGCTGACGGACGACCTGCGCAATTTATAAGTCGCACACTCACTAAGGCGGAACAGAACTATACCGTCACAGAAAAGGAATTACTTGCCGTACAATGGGCGCTACGGAAGTTTAGATATTTGTCATCGGGGGACACGTAGACGTCTTTACCGACCACAAAGCGCTAGTGCATTGGAGATCACTATGTATTGAGAAGAAACGAGTACATCGAGCCATTGAAGAACTAGAAGAGTACGATATATCAATTCATCATAGAGCAGGAATCAAGAATGCGGCAGCCGATGCGCTCAGCAGAATTTCCGCGGGACATCCCGGCGCTGGGCGGCTCATTGAGACGTTGCAGTCACGATTGTATTAGCCTGGCATGTCCAAAGAAATTCGTAGCTATTGTCAACAGTGCACTACATGCCAACGTTGTAAACCACACAAACGAGAAAAAGTCACTCCGATTGCTATTAATGCCACTGCACGAAACGCATTTCTGCATATCGACCTGGTAGGTCCACTGCCGGTAGCTCGCGTCGGGGTGTCCTATGTGTTTTCCATGGTCGATAAATTTACCCGATGGGTCGAGTTTGTACCACTGAAGAAGATCACAACAGGAAAGATTATAACGTGCTTAGAAGAGCAATGGCTCAGTCGATTCGGTGCACCACAAGTTATTATTACCGATCAAGGCGCACAGTTTGAGTCGAAAGAATTTAATCAGTGGTGCAAAGACCTTGACATAAAGCATTCCCGCACAGCCCTTTGTACAAAATAATATACTTTGATTTATTGTTCAAATATCTGCTTATTGTTTATTTTTCTTATACAAATATTATTGATTAGTCTATCAGACTTAACAAAGTTTCTGTATACTTGCCTCTGAACGTTTGGAGTTACAGGTCAAACACCCATCTCCATTGTATCATTTGACAGAAATATTAACAGCTCTTTGAGAACACAAATTGTTGCTCAATCTTGGCAAGTCAGAGTTACATGTCTTCAACACGATAAACCACCACAAAAGGTAAACCTATCACACTTATAAAGAAACAGCTGCCCATAGGTAAACTGAAATAGTTCTCTAGACTATTGGAAGATAGTATCATCAGACCACCGGAAACTTCATTAGAATCACCAAAACACGTAGTCTCTATATAAACTGGATCATACAGAGCCTGTGGAGATTATTGCAAGCTCAGTTCTTTGATCAAATGAGATTCATACTCAATTCTAAATATGAACACATTAATTGAAAAAAAATCAGTGGTAGCAATTACTTCTCAGTGATTGACCTCAGGCAAACCTATAACTATATTCTGGTAGCGCCAGAAGATATCGAAAATACTGCAATCATTAAATCCTTCGACCGTTTTAAATACTTTTACATCATTTTGGTCTCAAGTGTGCTACTCAGACATTTGAGAAGTTTATGAAAAAAATATTCCGCGATGACGCAGATTAGTGTATGTCATAACATGACGATATAATTATTTTTTGTCCAGACTTAGACTCGTATGCGAAGCTTCTAAGAAATGTCCTACACACTTATCATATCAAAGGCTCAGGATTAAATGTGACAAAATACAAATTGTAACTACATCCGTAGATTTCCTAGGGCATCGTTTTTCACATCAACGTATGCAAACTTTCCCGTATAAGTCCAATTCGATCAAGAACATTTCGTCACCAAAGACTCAGCAGGGCTTAGAGAAAATATTTGGAGTTCTCGACAACTATCGCAAGTTCCTTCTCGGTCAATCAAAACAAAATTATCTGTTATGTAAGCATTTGCGGAATCAAAAAAGACATTAGCAGAAACATCAGTTAGCGCGAAACGAATGTGCACAAGATTATACTTTCCGTTCTAGCTGTCTTTGGTTTATCCTTTTGGTCAAATTTGAATTAATTTTTTACTGGGTGCAAAACACCTAACACACAATTGCATAAATATTGGTTCTACGCAACAAACTGTATCTTACTGTTAAATATTTAATCGAATGATGTCATGATTACTGCAAAATGTGATTACTGATATCGATCAAGACAAGAGTGTACTGATGTCCTGGAGTAACAAGTGTTCGAAATTAGTTGCAAATATTAATATATTAGATAACTTAAGCATACATTGGAATTCATTGATTTAGTACCATGTAACTTTTTGGCAGCATAACGCTTGTGACAATAGCCGTAGTTTTGGTACCCTTTATAGACTCGGTATATATACATACATATATATATATATATATATATATATATATATATATATATATATATATATATATATATATATATATATATATATAGTAAGTTAATTGGAAGACGCATTGTCGAAGTCTTTATATGAAGTTAGTTCACTACAACAGGTTTACACATTCATGTAGAAGATTTAACTGTCCTATATTCCCATATTTCTCACCAAAATATGTAGTGGATAAAAGATATAATACCGGCTTCAACTGGTGAATTGTCATTAAGCACGAAAAGAATGAGTACGAGTTTATATTTTCTGTTCATGGTGTCTTTGGTTTATCTTTCTGGTCATATTTGAACTAATTGGATATTAGGTAAGCAACACCTAATGCACAAATCCACTAACCCATCCAGACTGCGAATGAACTTTTCTAAACACAACTGATGCTTCTGAATTTGCAATTTGGGTCACTTTGCAACAAAAAATCAACGGAGTTTTGAGGCCCATTAAGTTTTACTCACAACTAGACGCAACACTTTCGGTTGAGAACTCATCGCTATCTATGACGCAGTGCAACAATTCTAGCATCATAGGTAGCAACAGATTTATTGCTTTTACAGATCATTCACCATTATTTAGCGTAATTTGAAATGCGTTTTCAACCGTCACTAATTACCTTGCGAGAGTAGAAAGACATCCGTCATGTCTGTTTGAATGGCAATTCTACATTTTAAATGTAAAAGTTGAACAAGATATTATTTTAGACGCACATTTCATGCCAGATATCAGGCTGCAACCACCTTTGCCGTTATCAGTCAATTACGTGACTCTCAATAAATCTAAAATAACACCATTTCACCTACGAACAGAATGGCTCGGTGACAGTCATATTGAACGATCAGTATTTCATCGTCCCATAAAATTTGCATGCCGATTCTTGGAAGGTTTACTTATTGTCTAATTCATAGGTACACAGCTCTTAAAACGAGATATGCACACCAGCCTACGTGTAAAGGTTTTTGACTCCTTATCGTTTCTGGGTTCATTGACTCAGGCATAACGCTAAGCGATGGGTCTCAGTATGTGCTATATGCCAATAAAATAAAATCATCCGGCACAATCATTCTAAGTTGGAACATTTCCCAACAATTTCGCGCCTAGCCATCGTCCACATCGATATAGTTCATCTGACTGAAGTTCAAAATGTTAGCTACTTTCTTACTATGATTGATAGATTTACCCGATGGCCTGCGGCTTTACCTATTGGTACCATTTCTGCAGATGAAGTCACTTATTTTTTAACCTCTCTATGGATAGTACATTATGATCTTCTAAATTGAGGTCATTACTGATAGAAGTAAATCCTTCTCTTTTAATCTTTCCAAAATTCCTTGCTGTTCATGGGATGCACTTACCTCTAGACTATTGCCTACTACCCATAATGTAATGGCATGGTAGATAGAATGCATAGGGAATTCAAGGTAGCTTTAATGTCTTCATGAATTTATGGCAACTGGGTCAATGCATTACATTTAGTCCAGCTTGCTACGCGAATATATTAGAAGGTCTGAGTCACAATTCATGTATGGCATGGGCCTACACATTCCTGATTAGCTCCCACGTTTAATACTATCATAGAATTACCCAGAATTCGAAGCCACTCGCCTTTGACAGCATTTCAGTAACATATCTGCCCAACAGCGGAGACCTGCTCATCAGCCGATCTCTGTTCATCCACATCTCTATAGCTGTAAGGAAGTTCTCCTTCGTAACAAAGCTGCTGTTGCACGATTGCGATCCTAAGTAGCGTGGTCCTTACCCGAACTTGTTCAGACATCCTAAATAATTAAACAAACGTTGATTGCGCAGATGGTGGTTATAATCTTTAAATCAAGTATGGGAGCTTGAAGTAAACAACAATCCAATTGTATTTAACCAGTCGTCTTACAACATACCACACCTACCGCTAGGCGCACGCAATGACGCGTTCTGATGTTCCTAAATAATTTATTATTATACAAGTTGTGACATAATTTGGTAAGAATATACAGGTTGAAACCATTTATCATAGCGATATACAACCTTCTAAATGCGTTTCAGGCTCTTCATGCCTATAATCTAGACCAAAGAATATATAACATTGCATTTGGTGCAACAGATAAAATTTTGTTCCATAAAGTATTCATTGTTCTATGTACCAAATGCTAATCTTTTTGCGCACCACTTACGCGCTATTTCACGTGATATGATAACCATAGATCCACATGATTCACTATTATTTTTTCATACTCACTTATCTCACGTGGTATAATCAGCGGTTCTTAACTGACAATTGTGTCGCGTTCGGTATTGTGATATTTATGCGGCAATGTTCAAAACCACTTTTGTTATCAACATTTGATTTTCATGTTGTTTATACACTGTATAGTTCACGCCTGAACCTACATTTGCTAATTTTGATATGGCCAGCTTCTTGAAGCTAACGCTTTTTGTAGCAAAATTATGCACTCAAAGGTTTCATATCAATTATTATGCATATCGTAACGTTAAAAGGAACAACGTTCACATTCACTAACGAATATCATGGATTACAATTTCAAGCACAAACAAGCTCCTTTGATCGTATTGAACTATCTCATTAACAGTGATCCAACCTATTCATGAAATAGACTTACACCTGACAACTTCAGTTGAAATCCATTTTTCTGCTGCGGCTGTCAAAACCTATCATATTGCTCTATTTCATTTCATGCGGTATGATCGGCCACTACAGCAAACTATTTGTGAAGCAATTTATAGCAGTTATTTGGTACCATATCATTATTGAATTCATTAACAAGTATACACAAGCCCATCATCAGCATATTACGATATATTTTCGGTTAAACTATGGGCAAAATAAAAACCAGTTCCTTTTCTTGGTTCGAACTCAGCCCTACAGAACTTATCGAACATTGCCAGGAGGATCTTTTCTTTATACTTTTGCTTTTTCTCGGAAATGGAAGATATGTAAGGGCTAAAATTAATTCGCCGACGTTTTGTCAAAAATATATTAAAAAATAATACGCCGTACCAATTAGAATACGGGCTTACCTTAACGAACTACGTGTGATTTCGCGTCTATATAAATGCGATGCAGGTACCATGCAACATTTTCCGCTTTGCTCGCGATCCGTTATCTTTTTTGCTTTATCTGCTGCACTGAATATCTACGCCGACTGTGCTACCGCCGATTACTACGCTGTGTCACTAATTAGTCTTGCCTACAGTTACAAAAACTAACGCATCCAGCTTCGTCAATTGTAATTTTTCACGCGCATGTGCTCAAGCGACATCCAACCAACGAACAGAACACAAAAAGCCTGTGTCTAGAAGGACTTTTTTTGACATACACACGCAGCAAACTCTCAGCAACCTCTCATGACTTTTGCCTGTGAATGTCTCTACGGCCCTATTAAGGGATACTAACAGTAACTGATTACTTCGAATACTTATTTTGTTTTTTAGTAACGTCGCACGGCACATCGACCACGACGGTAAAATATTTTTTGTCAGGCAAAAATAAAGCAACAATTATTGATAAATTTCAACGACGATGTATGATTATGTTGTAATACTCGGCTCCGCGTTATAACCCAACGATTTTTGATTTTGACAAATATAGTGCTCTTTAAGGTCAAATAATATAACTCTGTTCTTACACAATATTTCTCTTAACTGTGATTTTAGAAACAATCTCTATTAGTTTCAAGCAGTTTTAATTGAGATTTCTTGAACTGCAATTTTATTTGTAATTAATAGGGTTGTTTATTAAAAAAACAGAACCGCGCGCGATACGCATGGAACACGCGGTAGACTATTGTGTCACAGTGGATTTATTTCGGTCAGTTGGTATATTCGCAGTTTACGCGAGGGATTTAATGTTCACATTTAACTATGTCTATCCGAATTTCAGAGAATAATGGATTATTATAATGACATGAGTTAAAAACATAGCAAACAGTGAACTAATTATTTGTGAATTTTTGTCATTGAAGTCTTTACACGGATTACAAACACTCATTTTCAGTGACAACTTTTAACAGTGAATATGTTCATATCATCATGCATTTTCAATCGGTTGCATGTATTCATTTCAATTCAGATATTTGTGAAAGAATAATTGCTTGTATGTAAATATGTTTCGTTATAAACAGAGCTCATTTTAACAATTTAGTTTAACTGTGACTGGTGTTTAAGACATTCATTTGTGTTAAATTTGTTTTTACAATATACTTGTGATAACTCGTTTTGGCCGTCTTACATCAACCATCCGAAAAAGATGGATATGTAGGAAGGGTACAGAATCACGAACTAGATAGCTACCCCGCAAAAATACTCCTACAATGTAACGACACAAAGCAACTCGCCGACATATTGCGTAAATTAAAATCAATTCAATTTACGCTTCACCAATGAGAAAAAAGCGAAACTTGCCGTTAACCAATAGTGTGCAAGTAGCCAATCAATGAAATTAAAGCACAGTGAATTTACCATGCAAGTCAGTTGTCGCGTTTGTCTTCTGCTCTGCGTTTCCCCGACGTGCTGTCTTCTTTCCTCACTAACGCTATTTTCGGGACTTGCTACACACGCATTTGCAATTCCAGTCACGCCAATCTTGTTGCTGTACAAATAAAGAGACAAGCCAGTTATTGCAAAACTTCAATGAGTTTACTCACCTGGATATCCACGCCACAACAGAAGGAACCACAACCCAAGTCAACCCGAGCTGGTCTCAAGAGTCTAGGAGTACTTCTGGACGCTGCTACACTAACTGCATTTGCCAGAGAACGCAAAACCGGCCCTGTTAAGGGCCCATCAACAGTACTAATTTAGCATTTCTGACACTTTTACTAACTTTGTAACGTCGTACGTTATTTACTTGAAGCTGGGCTTTTTACAAAATTGTCGACCGCGCCAGGATACTGGGATGCACCTTATGCCAGACGAGTGCCTACCATCCCCATGCTAACGGTATGGTAGAGAGAATGCATAGGGAACTCAAAGCTGCTTTAGCATCCTCGTCCATTAATGACAAATGGGTCGATGCACTACCTTTTTTTCTCCTTGCCATGCGTTCCCGTACTCGTGAATCAATTAAAACGTCTGCGTCACAACTATTGTATGGCATGGATCTACGCCAGCCTAGTCAGCTCCCACGTTAACTACCCGCAAAAGATGACCCACAAGACGAAGCTACCAGCCTCCGACTTCATTTTGGTAACATGTCTGAACAGCAGCAGGACATACGCCTCGTCCAATCTTCGTTTACTCGCAGCTCCACAGCTGCAAGAGAGTACTCGTTCACAACGATACTGCTGTTTCACTACTTCAACCAAGATGTCACGGTTCTTATCCGATTTTGCTCAGACAACCCAAATACTTCATTATAATGCAAGGCGCGACACCGACTTTAGTAAGCATAGACAGGTTGAAATCGTTTATCGAACCGCCTGATCCTGAGAGCATTTAACCTTCTACATACGTCTCAGGCTCCATCTGCCTACAATCTCAATAGCTTGCTTTGCATAACACGTAATTGATATTTTTTAACATTAATTTTGTGTTATTCTAAGTATGAAAATTTTTACATTTACGTTATCTTTCGCATTTATCTCACGTGGTACCAAGCCTCGCCGAGAGGAATATTATTTTTCCTTTTCTTTAGAGAGGAAAGTGATGTAACGAAACAAAGCAACTCACCGGCATATTGCGGAAATTAAATTCAATTCAATTTAAGCTATACCAATGAGAAAAAGGCGAAACTTGCCGTTAACCAATAGTGTGCAACTAGCCAATCAAGGCTATTTAAGCACGGTGAATTTACCATGCAAGTCAGTTGTCGCCGTTGCCTTCTGCTCTGCGTTTCTCCGACGTGCTATCTTCACTCGTCATTTACGCTATTTTTGGGGATTGCTTCACACACATTGGCAATTTCAGTCACGCCAATCTTGTTGCTGTAAAACTAGAGAGACGAGCCAGTTACAGCAGAACTTAAACGAGTATACTCAGTGGGGTTTCAACGCCACAACAGAAGGAACCACAACCCAAGTCAACCCGAGCTGGTCTCAAGAATCTAGGAGTACTTCTGGACACTGCTACATTAACTGCATTTGCCAGAGAACGCAAGACCGGCCATGTTAAGGGCCCCCAACAGTATTAACTTAGTATTTCTGGCACTCTAACTTACTTTGTAACGTTGTACGGAATTTATTTGAAGGTGGGGCGTTTACAATTACGATGAATATTATAAAAATTGTAAATTTTTGTTTAAAATCCTGAACATTCTTTGTATATATATTCTGTTGAATTGTGCGAAATTTGAATTTCCTGTTTTTATGGCCTCACATGCGTGATCCTCTCCGCACACTTGTAGTGGCCATCTTGTTTCTTTTATCAATTTTAACATTTTTCGATCCTCACAATATATCACTTTTAAAACGACCTTACGTTTTCATTTCCGTTCAGTCACAGGAAGTTTAATTATTCTGTTTTCTGTGTCCAATCTTCTTTCAGATCAATCATTTGATAAGCCGTGTTGCGCGATATGTACACAGTCCTTCGCATTTTACCTGATTAAATAAGTATATATAGTTGGGATTAACATTAAAGTTAGACTTAATTTGAGGACAATGATAGTGTGGTACAGAGAGTCGCAGCAATGTGTGTGATAGATGTCGAAGGAAAGATTAATCCATCAGTCTCCTATAGACACACTTAAAATGATACCAACTTGTCATCTATGGGGATCAAATTATTTAATGGGATAAGAGACTAAAAAATATGACGACGGCGCAAATAGAAATTTACTAAGTTTATTACCGTAAAAATCAGATAAGCATTCAGAATGGGCCAAGATGCCCAAATACTATTTAAAATTTACCTTATTTTGCACCCTATGGTTCAATTTGTAGCCACATGGATGGTCTTGCCAGAGATTTTCAGCACCCGCGTGGTCAGTTTTAGTAAGAAATCTTTTGACGGAAAACGGCGCAAGGCCTTTGAGTTTCTAACGGCTGGAATTCAACGCAGATATCACTCGGAAGGCCAAGAGAAAATGGGGCGTCAACTTGTATCAGAGATTTAGTAAATTCTAATTTTACAGCCAGACCCAGAGCCGCACGGATGATGTAAGGCACATTGTGAATATGAACGCTGTGCCAAGTGCCAATGAGAAGACTGCCTATACTCACGTTTAGGTGGACCCGGATGGAAAGGCAGCACCAAATCGATAGCGAGAAATTCCTTACCGCGAAAAGCATAAAACCGCTGTTAGTAGGAGCCGTGGGGAGTGTTTCATTGATAAGGTTTCTTGGTGTGGCTATAAAAGGCATAATTAAGGTGAAATTAATGAATGTGACAAAAGGGAATGGTAACAAAACAGGCCGCAAAATGGTTTGATTTTGTGTAAGCGCAGACCTTGAGAACGTTTCCGGGCTTTTCAACAATTAATTCATCATTCGAGACGAATTGACTAGTCTGCAGTTCTCATAGAAACGGGTACTGAGGTAAACATAATTTAGTCAGATGTGGTGGAAGCAGATTATCCCACATTTGATTATCATCTATGGACAATCAATTGTAGTTCGATAAGAGTTATGGGGAAGAAAGAACTGTCAGTAGATTTGGGACGGAAATCTTCCTTTAAGTGTAATTATTTAGTAATCGATGTCAAAGACCATATAATTGGGATGGATTTCTTGACTCCTTTCAATTTTTTACCAGATCCAAAAACTAGGACTATTGGAGAAGGCGTGGGAGCGTTAACACACACTGAGTCCGTACTTCATTGGTTAGATCAGTTCGTTAACTCTGTTTGGAAGTCATAATTGACTTAGCCGAAATCACCGAGAAACAACTTGAACTGTTTCAAATATTCAGTGCCAAATGAAATAGATTGAAGACAGGGGTAGAACACCAATTAGATTTGGTGGCACTGTTTCCTTGTTCACCAAGGCCCAACCGTTGACAAAGCACAAGTAACAGATTGCTGTGAGCGAATTTCACCAATTGCGCGATGACGGAATTTGTAAAAGGTCAAACCAAAATTTTAATTCCAAAATAGTTGTGGTTTGCAAACCGGTACCGAGACAATGGAGGGTTTGTGGGAATTATCGTCAATTAAACTCAGATGCTAAATATGATTCTTATCCTATTCCTAACCAGAGTACTCTGCTCCGAGACATAATGGGATATAAGGTTTATTTAACTTTAATCTGCAGAAAGCGCACTATCAGAAACCGACAGAGGAAAGTCCTGTAACACTCACTGCAGTCAGATTTTCAAGAGAGGTATCACATGAATGTGTTTGAATGCCTTTTGGTTTGAAAAAAAGCTAGTCAGACATTGCAGCGTATGGTTGAAGATGTCCTGTGAATTTCCCATTTTCGAAGGTGTACATAGATGACATAATTAATTTCAGACGATCGCGTGAGGAACAATGCAAGCATTTGAAACGGTTTTGATTAGGCAGGAAAAATATGGATTAGTAGACAAACCGTATATGAACAAATTTAAATGCTCTATAGTTGAACATCTTTGATATACATTTTTTTTAAATGGAAGTAAACCGTCGGAAGATAAAATACAAGCTATCTAGAACCTAACAAAACCCCGGACCGTGCGCCAGCTGCGTAGGTTCTTGTACATGATCAACTATTATCGACGTTTTATTCCAGGTCTAGCCGAAATTTTACGACCGCTAACATGCCGTCTGGCACGTGAGAAGTCCTAGCCTTTCAAATTGAGATAAGAAGACCCAGCAATATTCCGTAGGGCTGAGTATATGCTAAATAACATAACCATCCTAGCAACTGTAGACTGTGAAATGCCAATTGAGTTATTCATAGATGTCTGAGATAGTGAAATAGGGACAGTGCTACAGCAAATAATCAAGGGTATAATAAGGCCAATTGGGATTTTAGCTGAAAACCTAATGAACAACAAAAATAGCATGACTACATTTTGAGTATTATTTAGACAGTAAAGCGGTTCAATTTATTGATAGATCAAAAGCCATTGATATACATACTTTGTAAAACCGCGAGGCTTAAATACTCTGGTAGAGGGAACTCCTAGATTACACGATTAGCAGAGTTGAACTTCACTCTCTCTCATATTCCTGTTAAAGTGAGTGTGGCAGCAGATGCATTTAGCAGACTAAAAGAAGCAGACATCGAGCTAATATGTCAAAGTCAATTTTTTTAGTCAAGCAAATCGAGGAAGCGCAAGGATTAGATTCTTTAGAATAATATTGGCTAAGAGACGGGTCTATGTTCGCAACTTCCTAAAGGCAAGTTGTTGTTATGCGAATCGTCCAGAGACCAACTCCCACCATATGTGCCTTGGAGTTACGCGCCAAAACGTTTCAGCAATCACTCGATTTGGGACATCCATCCGTTGAAGCCACCATTCGACTAATTACTGACAGATATGTATAGTTGCGTATGTATAAATACATACGTGTTTGGGTATGAACCTATGCCAAGTGTTAAACCTGTAAGGTGTGGAGTCATACTGGATTAGAGAGACGAAGAATTAGGATACCAAACGGTCGGTTTAAACATATTCACATAGACATTGTCGAGATGTCCAAAGTTTACGTTCAAATGTACTTGCTAACAATGGTTGATCGTTTTCGTCGTCAATTTGTAGTGGCGATTTTGAAGGATATGACAGCGCAAGAAAACTTCTTCACGTTCCTACCTAATTAGGTGTCGCATTGTGGTGCACCGTTAAGGGTCACTAGTGATCATGGTTGTAAAATTATCTCAAAGCTTATCATAAAATCTATCAATATCAAGGGGAAAAATGTACTAAATATTAGCGCGTACAATCCACGTGCGAATGGGATCGTAGAAACGCTGTATTATGAATTGACAGCTGCGTTGAGGTTTACTAGTAAAACGAGCTTGGTATATGATTTTCCTATAGTATTGCTCGCCATGCGCAATAGATGTAGGACACAATTAGCAACTTCATAAGCAGAATTGGTATATGGAGAATCATTTTGGCTGCCTGAAGATCTTCTACTTGACACTCCAATTATTCTTTATTGGACTTCTAGTACACGGAAATTCTAACTAACTACACACTGTCTGTAATTATAAAACAGACACCACGCAATTAATGAAGACACTATTGTTTTGAAGTATAATAACAGGGTATTAATTATATGTGAATTGTAATTATAGGCTCCATATTGCATTAGGTAACAAAGGAAATTAATTCAGTAGACCGATTTTGTCGTTATTAGGAACAATTCAACTAATGTTTCTTGAAAGAAATTCTTTGTTGCGAACCTGGATTAATTGAAATTACCTGATCTGAGTTTTGACTAACGCAGCTTTCATTGTTTCTGTAATTTTCTTTTAGCAAAATATTTCGACCTACCTTACCGTAGGTCTTCATCAGTTGGATTTCACGAAACAAATGAATCAAGCGCGTTATTTCCTCTAGTCATAATATTTATATACCTCAGACTGACCTTTCATTAGATATTCGCGTGTCACACACATGTGTGTGTGTGCATTTTCATAATCGTTGTTTTCATCATAACTAATTTAGACCAGAGTGGCTGAAAAATATTTTATCAATTGCATGCGATAACTATTCGTTTTACCCACTCAATATAAATGACGCAACTGAGATGGCCCATAGTTCAGAAACACTCGTCATAACAACATGCCATAAGTGATAAAACCGGAAGTCCGAAAGACTAATGCTTATGTTTAATTAAAATTTAAACCACTAGGTTGTACTCAAAATAGACAATTTAATAACAGTTATTGGCGCACGCCACGCATATGCATGTGTATGTGTATGCATAACTAAAAAACTTGGTTAAATTATTTTTGATACAAATGTACGTACATCTAAATGAAACTGCAGTCAATAGACATTAATTTATCCTTTGCACGCGTCAGACAAATTATTACTTATAAATATTGTATTATTAGAATAATTTCAATAGGTCGGGTGGGGCTGCAAAACAGAAAATTAGGGTTGAAATCACTAATTGTTTTAAAATCAAACGAATAGTTAGAGATGAAATTTTGAAGACTATATTCATAATAATTGATTATTCATTTCTTGAATAAAAGCCCACTAATTAGTCAATCTTAATCTGATGTTCTTAATCTTTTACTGGAGCTAGCTTCAGTTACCAATTCATGCAATCGTCTTTTCCTTCCATTAGCTAATGCAGTGTTCCAAATCGGACCTAAAGATTTTTCAACAGCTGTTTCATTCATAATATTATCTCTAGATATAATTTCTATAGATTCCCTAATCAATCTCGTCATCCTATTACGACTACATATTGCTATGCGTTTGCATTCCTCCCAGTCGATAGTATGCCCAGTCTCCACTACATGACGAGCAAGATCTGATTTAGCAATATGCCTATACTTACACGCAGTTTTATGTTCACCTCTTCTTACTTTTATTGGGCGCATGGTCTCACCAACATACTTGAGACTACAATCATTGCATGGGATCTCATACACTCCTGAAGTGTCTAAGGGTTCAATCTTTTCTTTTGGTTAGGGAGTATAGTGCCTAGTGTAAGGGGCTGTTTTAAAACGGTCCTTATATTGTATTTTAAAGCTAATGATTTCACTTTCCTACTTAATATAGAGTCTGGTAATACCATGACCTTCCGCTCTTCCTTCTCCTTATCCGCTTTTATGTATCTCAAACTAGGCATAAATTTCTTCACACGTCCCTCATTGTTACATCTATTAAATGAGGAAGCATTGTTATCAGTCCCGTGAAATCAATGATCATGTAAATTACGTAAACGCAGCAATAGATTCAACAAGTTAATCATTGTGACTGCATATAATTTGTCGACATTGAAAGTTATATACCAGATCTGCGAGACTACTAGAGTTAGGAAACGCATAGCTTATTTTGCTTTCCTTATACATTAACTGCGGTTTGATCCTCGCTAGTCAAATTACCGTCGTGCTCTAATGGTAAGCATAGGAAAAGAAGCGTGAGTACGTGCGACTTACTGTGGTTTTGTTATTTTGTGCGATTGGTTAAATACAAAGATAGGTGATTATATAAAACGCGGAAACTTAATTTAATTAATTTTTACAACCCTATATATCATTTTGTTGCCGTCTAGAGCACGGTCCATTTTGTTTAACTGTGAATTGATTTATTTTTTGATACATAAACTTCAATAAACGTCTGAAAACGGACGAATCTTCTTACTTCACCATTCAGAAAATGTAAGGAACTGGTCATGGAACGGGTGGGGATAACAACAACCATGAAAATATAGGAAATTTTTACTAAATAAACAGCTACCCCGCAAAAGCTATTACTATAACTACAAATTCTCTAACATAAATGGTGGCCCCGGTTTGTCGAAATCACAGCCAACAAAGAATTAATCAGAATCTAGCCTTTGAGAACATCAAGCACTTTGGATGAATGCCACACAAGAAAGTAAATCCGGAGACACAAATCACAGTGAACCAGTCTCTCGAGATCACAGTTCTCGAAGACAGCCGCACGATGACGAGTGAGGACAATGTAACACAGCCATCTATTCTCGACAGAACTCAAACACATAAGATGACGTCCAGTTCTGGAAATGCAGGAAGCCCGGTGGCGAGCCCAGCAACAGGCCGCAGCTGCACATGGACACAGTAAAAAATATGCCAGTTGCATCCAGACTACCTTGACGAGTTGTCGACGATGTTACTTTATTGGTCAAGGAGCCCAATATAACAGATGAGGGTTCAATATTTTTGAGGGCTTGGGAGAAAATCCCAATGTCTTTCAGAGGCGGACTGCATCATCCATCCTGCATCAATACACTGATGGAACATGTGTGCAGCCATGACAGAGCCTGCAACGCGCCGTCAAGCAGAGTCTGACACCAGATCGAGAAGACAGGCTTACAGAATTGACGAGCCAGATGTCCCTAAGTAGCCGCACGCCTTCCGAGCTATTTAGGGAGATGGAGCAGAAAGCCTTGGAATTCAACATGCCCAAGGAAATCTTGATCCGATTATTCATACAGAAGCTGCTTCCGGCACTCCAAGAGATAGCCACGTTCCTGCGCGAATCCGTTGAAGTGCAAGACAACATTCTTCCGGGACGTCTAGACAAGTGGTGGATGAAACACCACTACAGCTTACCTGCCTCAGAGTAAGGTTACAGCACCTCACGACTGTCCAAATCCCAATCCACAGCATCATCAGCCGAAACTAATGTCACCAATGAGCGCCTCATCAGCCTGCTCGAGAACCTCACCGTCAGGTCAAATTTGGCCTAAGTCGATGCCGTCCATAATAGACACGACCAGGGCAGGCGTGACCAGCGTCGACCACCGTCCCGAAGCAACACCAGGAGGTCGACGTCAAGAGGCCGGGCCACAGTTCCACAGTTACCGGGGAGTGGTGTCCGAATCACCGCAGCTATGGCTACTCCACACGCTATTGCCTCAGAAACGGCTGCACATTCCCGCACACAGACGCGACGTTCAAGGGGGCGCGATCACCTTCGACAACTCAGGATGGTCCGCCCTTGGAAGGTTCGGAAAACTGGTGGGGTCAGCCTCCTCTGCGGCAGTAGAGGCTGATCACCCCAAGATTGTTGGCTGCTACACGTCTGATGGCTCGAAGCAGGCCGCTTTCGCGGTAGAACGCAATCAAACTATTGTATTTACAGCGACAACTCACGTCAAGTCATGCTTAAAACGCCTAAATGCCAAAAACCAGTCCCATCGTCAATTGCCACTTACAACATCCTTTCTCATCCGTGACGCAATCTCTGGCGAATTATATCTCATAGATACTGGATCAGATGTATGCTTATTACGCCACAATTATTTCGAACCTACACACCCAGTCAACACCAGCAGTCTTACCTGCGCCAATGGCTCCAACATAGCGACGTTTGGGGAACGAGTACACACAATCTCGTTCTCCAACTCAAAAAGATATTTCAATTATTCTTTCATCATCGCCAATACGACAAGAAACATCATTGGACGTCACTTCCTAGAACACTTCGACCTTACCATTCGTCCAAGAACACGAGAGATACGCACTGCAGAAAATCAGTTGCTTTCATCAGCGCTAAATCATACGACTCATGCCGAAGCAGTCTCATCCATACAGTTAATTCCTCCAGTTCCTCATGTACCACAACTGGACGATGTTCTAAAGCGACATGAAGAGATTTTCAAACCTATCTCGTTTGTGCCCAATCTCAAGAGGAAGCGTGCCATCACATCTCATCGTATCATCTTATCGAAACCACTTCCTCATCCTCCAAGAGCACGTCTATTGGCACCACACAAACATAAGGCCGTCGAGCAAGATTTCGCCATGCTACGTCAACAAGGCATCTGTACACAATCCAGCTTACCTTATGCGTCGCCTGTGGTAGTATTATCAAAGAGTGAACCAGCAACATTCAGGGTGTGCGGGGATTGTCGTATTCTCAATTCTAGCACACAGTCTGATTCGTACATCCTGCCAAATCCAGCTGACCTACTCAGATCCACTATCGGTCCTGCGGTGTACTCAAAACTCAACCTAGTGAAAGCCTACTATCAAGTAACTATGAACAAAGACTCCGTATCATATAATGCACACAGATTCACTGCAGGTGGCACTCACGAATATCATTATATGCCTTTCGGTCTCAAGAATGCTTCTCAAACTTTTCAACGTGTTATGGACGAAATACTAGGTGGTCTACCATTTGTATTTTCATACTTAGACAACATCCTGATATTTTTTAACTCAATGTCAGAGCATATACGGCGTATTGACATTTTACTCACACGTCTAGCAGACTATGGCCTCCGACTTCATGGCAACAAATGTTTCTTTACACAAAGATAAATTGAATTCCTCGGTCATCAAATTTACGAGAAAAGCATGACACCTATACCGGCTAAGGTTCGTGCTATTTAAGATCTACAGCCTCCAACCACTGTTCGAGCATTACAACGATTCTTCGGAAAGATGAACTACTATTCTCGAATCATAACCTGCCTTGCCAAGATTCTGGCACCTCTTCCTAAATATCTCGTAACAGAAAGCCGTTTTGTCAAGAAATCACAACTGATTCAGCTCAACGTGGACGACACGCAGGCTTACGAGGATGCCAAATGGGCCTTATGCAAAGCGACCATGCTACATTCTCTAGATTGGTATCAACCTTTTGAATTGATCATTGGCGCATCAGACGTTGCCATAGGCGCAGTATTTCAACAGTCTATCAATAGCATACACCGACCTATCGCCTTCTACTCGCAAAAACTACAACCTCGCGAAACGCGATATGATACACTAGGTAAAGAGTTACTCGCAATCTACCGGTCGATCCTACACTTCCACACCTATCTACACCGACCACCTTCCTCTACTCCCGATGCTCAGAGGATAGGAAGAGTATTTATATTCACGACGTGTCAACTCACAACTTACAGAAATACACGAGTATAAATATGAAGTCACTCATGTCAAAAGATCAGAAAACATGGTTGCGGACTCCCTAAGCCGTCCTGCAGAATCCTGTGCTTCTATCCTTTGTCTTTCACCTATAAGTTCTCAGGAATTGCAAGCAGCACAGCAAGATGATCCAAAGGTCTCACTGTTCAACGATGTTGACCAATCAGGCGGCGAAGAAACGATTATTCCACCTCCAGACAGTTTTGCTGACCACTGGCTGACGCTCGACATCTCACCAACAACCGAGCCAACTGACGCCGTCACGCCACCGCGAGATATAGAGTAACCAGATTCAGTGACGACAGAGCCAACATCAGTGTTTACTCGTTACGGCAGAGTCAAAACACCTCCTGTAAGGTTAGTCCCCTTCATTGTTTACTAATTTTTTTGTCAGGAGGTCTATGTAACATGCAGCTCCACGTTACAACCCAACGAAGGTCAATTTTGACAAATATAGTTCTCCTTAAGGTCAAATAGTCTAACTCTGTTTTTAATCAATATTTCTCTTAACTGTGATTTTAGCAACAATCTCTCATAGTTTCAAGCAGTTTTAATTGAGATTGCTTGAACTGCAAATTTAATTGTAATTAATAGGGGTTTGTTTAATAAATATACACACCCGCGCGCAATACGCAGGTAACATGCGGTGGATTATATTACCTTTGCGTTCAAACAATGGCTTTATTGACTTTTTTTACATTAACCACATTATAAACAACTTCTAACAGTTCAACCATGATCATACAAATCCAATCCTTAGGTGTTTCTCAATATATCGTTCTAAACTCCATAGTTCAATGGAGTATTATAATTAAAACATTCAAAATCTAACAAACGGTGAAATAATTATTTGTGATGCTTTTTTGAGACTGTGTTTACACAATTTTTATCCATCAATTATCAGTGACAATATTTACCAGTGACTTTAAACTAAATTGCTAATCAGTCTGCATTTATATAATCGTATTTTTGCAATCATTTACATGAATTCATCACGATTCAGACGATTGTGTTCAAGATAAGCACTTGTGTATAAGACATTTAATTGTGTTGAAAATGTATCATTTTGTTGCCGTCAAGAGCACGGTCCATTTTGTTTAACTGTAAATTGATTCATGTTTTGATACATAATCTCCAATAAACGTCTGAAAACGGATGAATCTTCTTACTACACTCTTCGATAAATGTCAGGAACTGATCATGGAACGGGCGGGGATAACAATCACCATGAAAAAGTAGAAAATCATTACTAAATAGACAGCTACCCCGCAAAAAGTATTACTATAACTTCAAATCCTCCTACAATATATACAAATTAGGTAGAAATGCCTCGATACGTGTGATTGACTTTGGCTTTGCTATCTTGGGCTACTGGTTAAATATAATAGGATTGATGCTTATATTATGCTCGCATACAAGATTTGAAGCATTGTTATCAGTCCCGTGAAATCAATGATCGTGCAAATTACGTAAACGCGGCGATAGATTCAACAAGTTTATCTTTGAGACAGCATATAAGTTGTCGACATTGAAAGTTATATCTGCGAGACTACTAGATTTGAGAAACGCATATCTTATTTTGCTTTCCATAAATATTCACTACGGTTTGATCCTCGCTACTCAAATTACTGTCGTGCTATAATGGTAATCATGGGCAAAGAAGCGTGAGAACGTGCGACTTACTGTGGTTTTGTTATTTTGTGCGACTGGTTAAATACAAAGATAGGTGATAATATAAGTCGCGGAAACTTAATTTAATTAATTGTTCAACCACTGGCGAAATCAATTATTGATTAAGTGTATAACATATGTGAGCTTGGCGATATTTACAAAACGTTGACATATGTGCGTGCATTGAAATTGTCCAACCGACATTTTCAGTCAACGAAAAAAGCCAGAGGTGAGAGCGGCATGTCTCACTATGCTTTCTTTATATATGCATTGCGGTTTGATCCTTAATAGATAGTTTTCCTTCGTGGTCTGATGTTGTTCATGGAGGATCAAAATGCGTCAGTAAATGTGACTAAAGGGTATTTTGTTATGTTGTCAAACTGGTTAAATACATTGGGATTGAAGTTTATATCAAGTTACTGACTTTCATTTAATGGATAGTTACTATTACTGCTGCCATCAATAATTGTTTAAATACTGAACGAGTTGCTTTTGCTACCTGATACAATATTGAGTTCATACTGATAATATACCTACATTCAAAATCCTGCAATTAGACTTCAAACAAATAGAATTTCTAAGATTGCATGCAGTCTGTATTATAAAAGCAGAAAGTAAAATCTTTAGAGAATCACAGACACTGAGGGAAATGTGGTCACATTCGTTTAATGTCCAAGGAAAATTGTAGAAACTACTTGAAGAATTCCCAATAAGGAAAAAACCGATCGACCGGATGAATTGCCTTTTCTACTTGATGAAATACTGAGTTTGTGTAACTCACTGCATTTTTAAAATTTCATTCGATTAATTTGATGCAATATGTTTTTGTTAACATTAATCTCTCAAATATGATTTTGAACATTTTTACATCAATGAATTTTCAATTTATTTCGCATTGTGCCAAAATATAGTTTTTCTTTTATTTTTATTCAATATACCTCGTAACCAAAAATAATCAAGTTCCTAATGAGCTTCTATAAATAATAAAATAAAGAAAGTATTAATTTTCCATTTAGTATTTCGTCAAGTTTAAATCATTAATAAATTATAAGGTAGTTTAAAAATTAAGCAGACATTTAAATTTGCAATACGTCAAATCTTTACTTTCAGTAATAATTAAAATATAGCAAACTTAATTATATTAACTTAATTTGACTGATTAGCTCGTAAGTAGTCAGTAAGAATGCATTTCGTTCAGTCACTCTTAACTCCTGAAAGGAGGAGAAATGACTATATTTTGCGAGTTAAATAGCGCCATAATTAAAAAATATCAGTTCGCACAAGAGAAGGTCATAGGAATGATAATATATTACCCATTAGGTGTGATGTAATCGGACCAGATCCATCTATTATGTAAGCAATACCCTATTCATTGATACCTGATTTGTCTGTAAAAATTATACGCTTTATCCTGACAGATAACAAGGACAAATGTGGTAGAATTTGCCAGAGAATTTGGAAAATATCATACTGTTCATAACATTGACTTTATAAATTGCGTACATTTGTGAAATCTGTAATTTAATTACCAAAATATTATGGAACAGATTTAATTACGTTTAAATGAATCGTTTAGTAATTTCCGAAAGTTAATTTCCACAATTGGACGTGTGCCTTTTTGGCCAAAATTTTATCATTTCAATCCACTTGAAGTATTTGGGGATCAATGACAATTTTGATTAACCTATAAATAGAATCTAATCTGTTAAGCTTTAATTCACTCAAACATCTAATTATCCACTCAGAATTAACGCAATTATATTTATTTGAATTAAATAATAATTTGAATACATAATAAAATTCTGATCTCAAATTCATGTTAAACAGAACTCACTTAGTCGTGATATTTTGTAGAGGATTTGCTGGGGTATTAATAAACCAGATTAATACAATTGTTAACAGTATTTTTTTGAAATTTCCTAATTCACTATTCTAAGAATACAGATTTAAATAGCTGCATTTGTTAATTTTCTTATCTGGACAAAGTAAGTACGTCAAATATATGTTCTTTGAGAAATATCGATACAGCAAAACATTTATAAAATTTTAATTTTTTATCGAAAATTGAGTTATTTTGAATGTATTGTCAGATATGCAAAATAAAATTAAAATTATAAAAAACAACAATGAATCAAAAATTAAGAAAAATATTAAGACATTTATTAAAGGGATAATTGACGCAGACTTTCAAGAGCTTCATTTTTGTTTTCCATGTTGATTGAGCAGAACTGTTTAATCAATGCGTCCTCTCTAAAATTAAAACAGCAATTTTTTTACATAAATAACATCAAAAATAAATTATTATGCATATAGTAAAAAGGTGCGCATTTGTAACAAACCCAAGGCATTTAGGATTGGTTTTCATATCAAAGCAAGTGGGTGGACTTGAATGTATTTTTAGTATAGGAGAAAATGTAACGCTGTCCAACTTTATCATTTATTTATATGAAGAAATAGAAGCGGAACAGCAAAATAACGCTACTTGAGCAAAGTTTTCTTAAGAAAGTAAAATGTATAAATTTTTTAAAAATGTTGTGCAAATTCACTGAACAGAATAAAAAAACAATTACATTTCTTCATTCCTTATTTGATTTTTATGAACGTCTTCTTCAATCTAAATAGTGTTTTATATTAGTTTTATCATTTAAATATATGATGAAATAGACAAAGAACAGCAAAATAACGCTACTTAAGTAAAGTTTTCTTAAGAAAGTAAAATGTACAAAAAAATTCGAACTTATTGTGCAAATTCACTGAACTGAAAAAGAAAACCAATTACTTTTCTTTATTTCTTATTTGATTTTTATGAGCGTCTTCTTCAGTTTCAATAGTGTCCAATAGTTGGCCCTTCATCAAAGTCTTGTAAATATCGTGAGCTCGACGCAAAACACTTTTTGCTATTCCGGCATGAAATGCAACGCGTAACGAATGGCTGCAATTTATACCGCCTGGCACAACTTTGTACAGCGGAACTATACCTTGAGCTGTTGTAATAAATTTCATTGTCTGCGGTTTAAATTTAACAAAAATAGTTTTGAAAACAATACGTTAAAAGTACGATCACTCATTGTTTTTTTTGTATTCTGCCAATCAATAGAACAATTCAAGACAGAATATTCATATTCAAATTAGATTGCTAAAAAACGCAAAATAAATTAAAAGATTTAATTTTCGATTAATCTTTGATACAAAGCATTTTGCTGTCAAAATTTAATTCATTTTTTTCATATTATCAGTTGGTAAAGATTCATTAAAGTTATATGAACTTATAAATCATACATTTTAGTAAAACGCATTATTATCTATATAGAAAAATGACCATTGAGTTATTAATAGTTTTATATAAATACTATTTTACTAACATTTTTAAAAAACGTAGTAAATCACAATTTATTTTTCAAATTTGCTGATTTTATAATGAAATGTCATGTACATTACTATTTGAAATTATTTCGTTCAAAAGCATACCCTAGGAAACCATGGGTGTTAGATTTAAAAAGATCAAAATTCCACTCAAGTTAAAGATGGCCATCTATCAGTTAAAATTCGAAAAACCCATGCATAAAACTGTTCATGGAATTATTAGGGAAATTAACGGAATATTAGCAAATAGAATTTAAATACATTTCAAATTAAGAACCTGGAAATATAGACAGTATAATTTGCAGAAGTTCAACATCTGCCAACTAAAGTTAATACTTCAAACTTAATTTACGAAAGCGTGATGGCATGAAACTAAGCCGTAAGTAAAAAATATAAAACCCGATGTGATGTTAGAAATCTTTACGCAAAAACAGAAGACCAAATACATTGTACGAGAACGGAAGATTAAATAATGTCATTTTGATTGAAATGCTTGCTTCCTTTTCGTACATAAATTTATTATTTATTTGTGCGGGCTGTGCTACTCTTTGTAAATTAATACAGAAGGGTAGGGCAAACGTAAAAAGGAATTATTTCAAAGTCAGCATGAATAGAGGGTGTAGTCCTAAGTAAACGTGCGTTTCGTGATTACTGTCGATTCATCAATTGGAGCTGCTACTTTGCACCACACCCCCTATATAATTGATCAACTGGACAATAAAAATTGGTGTGCGAAGGTGTATTCAAGCAATAATAGAAATATTTTCATACAAAGTTTTTTTGCAATTCAATCTGCACTCAAAATGTATAATATACACCGAGCCAATACGCGGAACCAATAGAATGGATTTAAACATATCAAGTCTATACAAGATTCGAAGACAAAACCGATCTTGAACCGGATGCCAATGAAATGTTTCAAGCGGTAGGCGAGATTACATCAAAATATAAAATATTTAAAATTCTTAACATAATACTCCAGAAAAACATACACGATCGACATTTTTTAATTATATTTCTTGGTAATATTGGCATTATTCAATTAAATATATAGTAGCAATATATTCTTTATTACAGAGACCTTTATATATATATATATATATATATATATATATATATATATATATAATTGTTTGTTATGTATTGCGTAATTAATAAAAAAATAGTTCAAATCGGATCAGAAATGTATACAAAGTATATAGTCCTATATACACGTGTTTCATGCTAACTGGCGACCCGTTAGTGGGAGACTTTACTATGCATTAAACTTGCTACGTGTATTGGGCAAACAATATGGAACAGTTGGACAGTTAAACCTCCTATACGATTATGTTTTCAAGCAGTAATGTTAACAAAGCCAACTAACTATATAAAATATGCAATGAAACTGCAAAGGATAAGAAGACAATATTATTCTAGATGACAAGCCAGTAAATGTTATAAAACAATGGTGTCCTAGATACATTACTTTTAAATTATGCCAGCACAAAGGTTTTCAAAATATCAAGCCTGGACCAGGTACCAACGCCATGGCTTTGTGTTAGGCTATATTTCACCAAAATTGAGCATTACAACTACCTCTGAATATCTGTTACTCGTGCAGACCCATACATTCTGGCGTTGGTCGACATCACTTATAAAATTTTGTGGTAATAATGGCATCATTTAATTAAATATACAATTGCTATTTAGTGTTTGTTGCCTAGAAATATCATGTATATTAACTTTGTATAGAGTAATGCCTACATATACCAAAATAGGTCAAATAGGACAATAAGGTTATAAGGAAGTCAATATGCACAACAGGTATAATTTCATGTGCACATGCGTCTGATGCTTACTGGCGACTCATCAAAAGCAGTTGGTTCTACGTCCTATACGAATAATACATTTCGTCAAAAATGTGGGACAGATGGACAGAACAATTTTCTCTACGAATATGTGTTCAAGCAGCAATGAATTTAATTTCATATGGTCTGAGAAAATACGACATCGAGGACGACCCACCATTTATAATATAGACCGAACCACTAAAGAATAGCAATACACTGATTTTCAAAACGCCGAGCTTGTTCATGGATTTCCAGATAGGCTAAATTTCAACAAAAAAGAGAATGGCAACTTTTTGTGACTGTCGGTTACTCAGTAAATATACACATTTTGACCTTGATAGATGCCAGTTATCACATTTCGTGGTATTTGCGCATTATTTAATAACGTAAATCATAGATAAATATTTTTTGTTGAGGTGTTTTGGAGTATATCCAAGTGTGAAATAGATATTGCGTATAGAGTTACATTTTTTCAAATATTAACAGAAAGATATAACAATATTAGCCTGAATGAAAAATGCAACCCCCAGTACACATGGGTTTCGTGGTTACCGGTGAATCACCAGTAATAGCCAGTACTACACCTTATCTCCAATATACGTTTGGTTAGGACATGTGGGTAGATGCACAGTACTAATGTCTATACTTATGTGTACTAAAGCAGTAATAGAGCTAACTTCACATAAATTATGCGGCAATGTGACTAGAAAGCCAACTGCCTATATATAATATACACCGAACCTATAAATAGTGTCAACACAATAGTTTTTAAATGTCAAGCCTGTACGTGCTACCAAAATGGGTTTCAAATGACCAAGCGCGTATCCGATATCAGCACGATTGTTCGCGAGATAAACGAAATTTAAGCTAACTTTAGAATTATAAGCAATACTTAACAACATCAAAAACTCTGAAATCAACGAACTACAGTTATCACATTTCGTGGTAATCATGACATCATTCAATTAAATATATAATAGTTATAATTTGCTTTTTTGCGCAAAACTAATATATATATATATATATATATAAGCACTAAAGTTTTAGGTACTCCAGATATAATAACAAATCAGATCTAATAGGAAAATATTGATACACCAACTTCAGCATAAACGAAAGTTATATGTCCCAAATATACATGAAGTTCGCGTCTCTTAATTTTAAGGAACTAAAACCTCTACCTCTATATATTTATGCAATATATATATTGGTCAGTTGTTAAGGACAATTTTTTATGGGAATGGGCATTCAAACTTTAAAAGAGTTAGCAAAAAAATGAAATTCTGGTTAAAGCGAAATGAAAACCACCTTACGATATAAGATACAGACCGAGCCAGTAAAGGATACAAAAATGATATCCCATACGCAGAGCAAATGCAGAGTGCCAACACAATGGTTTTTGAAAGTACTAAGTCTGTACATGGTACTTGCACTATGGTATTCGAAATACGTAGCCTGCACCGCGAAACGATCACAATTGATTTCGAGATAGGCAAAATTTTATCAAAATTGAAAGTTACATCTAACTCTGAGCACCTGGTACTCCAGCCAGTCCATATTATCTGACCTGGATAGACAGCACATTACATTTTTGTAATCAAGACATCACTCAGTTAAATATATAATAGATTTCACTATATATATATAAATATATATATATATATATATATCAATGTATACATATCATATATATGCAACTGTAATGTGTTTCTAGTAACAACAATCCAAATAGGACCATAAGGATAGCCAAGTCAGTATGCACTGGATAGATATAAATCAAAATTACACACCGTTTCCTGCTTATTGACAACATATCAGAAGGAGACGGTACTACACCTACGAGACGCAGTATATCTATATTATGTCCATCACCACACAAAGTATATTTCTAATATATATATATATAAGAGTATATATATATATATATATATATATATATAGCATACAATAAACTACGGATTTTAAAATGGGTAAAGTTCACCAAAATTAGTATTGCTAAACTACAACAACACCTGTTACTCCTGCGAATCCACACACTCCGGCCTTGATAGATATCAGTTATCAGTTTTTGCGGTAAAGTTGACATCATTTAATTAAATGTGCAACGGGTATATATTGTTTGTTGCGGAGAAATAATATATATGCAAACGTGTATAAGGTGTTGAGTACCTAATACCAAATGTGTTCCAATAGGACCAGAATGATACAACAAAGTCAACATTAGCAAAAGTATAATCCAAATTACACACCGTTTCGTGCTTACTAGAAACTTATCCGTAGGAACCGGTACTACACACTATATGGACTATATATATGGTCAAGAAATGTTGTACGGTTGAGTTGTTAAATCTATTATGCGAATTTGTAATAAAGCAGTAATAGAGGAGTTGACTTCATGCAAAGTCCTTGGTAGTGCGACTTTAAGGCCAGCTCACTACATAAAATATAAAACGAGCCTGCTAAAGATAACAACATAATGATATCCTTGATACTGCGTATGTAATTAATATCAATAAAGTTGTTTTCAAAATACTGATTTAGTATCGGGTACCAGCAGAATGGTTTTCAAGATAGGCTAAATAGCACCAAAATTGAGAATTACAACAAATTTTTAACACTTATCGTTACAGAAAATCCATACACTCCGGCATCTGTTGACATAAGTTACCACATCTCATGGTAATCAAGAGGTCAGTCAATGAAACATGAAATAGTTATTTTTTCTTTGTTGCGGAGTATCAAAATATATGAAATTGGGTATTGAGTATTTCGTACCTAGTAGAAAATTAACTAAAATAGGACCAGAAATGTATAAAAAGCACATCATATACGAACGTCATAATCCCAAATACACAAATATTTGGCGCTTGACGCCCAATCTTCAATAGGCAATGATATTACGTCCTATACACATAATATATTTTATCACTAAATTTGAGGCATATGAACGGTATAATTTCCAATACTAACCTGAAATCATTCAGTAATGGTGTTAAATTCATGCAATATCTTTGACAAGGCGACTTAAAAGTCAACATTCTAGATATAATATATACCGAGCCTGCAAAGATTAAAAACAAGGTACTATCCTAGATCTCAGTCAGAACAGGGTGCTAAAACGATGGATTTAAAGACACAGAATCTGTACCTGTTACTAACACAATGATATTCGAGATTGGGTAAATTTTCCAGAATTTAGAAATAAAACCAATACGGAACATTATTGAAGGAGCAATGGTGTTAACTTCATATAAAGTCTTCGGCAATGCGACGTGAAAGACATCTGATTATATATAGTATATACCGATAATATAAATCGTACCAAAGCAATGCTATCCTATATACCAAGCCAGTACCATGTACCAATTTAATGGTTGTCATAACACTGAACCTGTTCGTGGTAAAAAGGCAATAGTTCGCAGGTACCGCGCCTGTACCAGTCGCAAACACAATAGTTTTCCAGCTAGGCTAAATTTCACCCAAAATGAGGATGACAAACAATTCTTAACACCAATTTTGCCAGAAAATCCATACACTCAGATTTCGATCGATATCATTTATTTCAATTCAACATTCATTGATGGCGCGGGTGATGCTAACAATTATTTAAATTAAGTTTGCGAGCTTGAGGTAAACACTAATGCGTTAAATGAAACATTTTTTGCGAAACTGGATTATTCGAGATCACATGATCTGCTTTTTGACTAACGCAGTTATTATTCCAGTAGTTTTCTTTCTTGAACATAATATTTCGGCTGCCTTTATCGGCATCCTGCTTCAGTTGCTCCATCCTCGCCAGTTTTACGAAACAAACTAATGAAGCAAGCCCATTGTATTTAACCAGTCGTCGAACAACATAGCGAACCAATCGTCAGTGGCAGGTACAGGCCATATTTTGGACTTTGCTTTGCCTTACATCTGACTTGGCCATATCGATGTTGTGTAGAAACTTAGATTGCCTCATTTCCGTGCGTTGCCTAGATCCTCTTCTCAAAAATCACCTTCATTTAATAATATGTTCGCCTAAATTATCATTCTGGTCATTCTCTTACTTTCTGATTTTTAAATATTTTTATTGTTATTATTTTTTAAATGGTTTTATAACAGTGAAAAATTGGATACTAATGACCTTCGTATTGTCGTGCATGCATGAATATTAAAATAATTTTTATAAAAATAAAAACAAAATTAATATTGTGGCACTAAAGCATGCTCGTTTTATGCAATTTGCAGGTTATAAACAGTTCCAACTCCTGGCTTAAGACGATCAAATTTCTATTTAAAAAATCAAATATAAAAATGCTCTTGCTTCATTTTTTCGTGAAATGCAACGGTAAAGTAGGTCGAAATATTTTACAAAAAGAAAAAGAAAATTACTGGAACAATGAAAGCTGCGTTAGTCAAAACGCAGATCAGGTAATATAAAAATGCCTAACAATTTATTAAACGCCTCAAAATGATGTCTAGTCTATGATCATCTATCAAATTTTGATGTTAAAATACCAAGGTCTAGCTAAAAGAATATTTTGTAAACTGTTGAATTCTTGTTCTTTACTTAATCTTAAATTGGCCTGAATCCTGTTGTTTATTTTTCAGTCACGTGTGGTATTGTTGGTGTTTACCGCCCAAATGAGCAAAAAAAAATACTTGCTAGTATTGAACGAACATTGGTTGCGCGGGTGGTGATAACAATTATTATAATCAAGGTTGCGGTCTTGATATAAACACCTGACCCATTAATTACTTACATATGTCAGTGTAAACTAGGATGTGCATAGTGTAAAAAAAGGCAATTCATCCAGTAGACCGGTTTCGGTCTTATTGGGAACTCATCACGTATTGGCCAGAATATGCCGCGGACAGGGCTCGAACCTGGATGAATTGCCTTTTCTACACCATACAACTCTTAGTTTATACTGACAAACGTATGTAGCTATTGGGTCAGGTGTCTATATCATCATCATAACCATGATTATACTACTTGCTAGTATTGACGGACGCATATGTAGATAACAGCATGTTTGTTTATTCAATGTGTCATTAGTAACAACACGACCTAAAATCATAAGCATATACGTTTTAAACACCAACGTAAATAAGTAACATTCATTTACCAAATATCGTATATGCTGTTGAATAGGTTTCAACTGTTTTGAAATAATATCATAATTATGAGTTGTCAGTATGATATGTGGTCGATTGTCGCTTCGAATAAAATGCTCTATAATAGCAACCACCAATGCTCCAGCTTCTGCCTTAATAGTATATTAACGAAATAAATGGTTTTACTTTAACTATACAAGTAATGAATGAAAATATTTTAAAATTGACTAAAGAAAGGATGCAAAATATGCTAAAATTCATTAAATTGTTCGAATTAGTAACTAACAATTCACAAACTATTAGGAAATCGCATAATTTTTCGTAAATTATCAGAAAACACTCTAGTTATTCATTAATAATAGATGCCATGTCATAGATAAATAAATGAAAATATTATATCAAGTTGCATTAAACAGGCTCGATGGTCAAAGTACAAAATAATAATTGATGACCAAAATACGGATTCGATAAATGCAATGAATCTTAAATTAAACAAAATTAACATTTCCACAGCAAATAAGAAAGATAGTAATGGCACAGAATTAAAAGAATGAAGATAAAATTATTTTCAAACTATATATTTTTATTGTACAAAAGGTAATGCAAAACGTTAGACAAAACCTACGCATTTTCAAAATGCGCAAATGAGCATGTCAAGGTTTGAGATGTATTAGTATTATTATATTTTCGTTACGCAAGTTCTAATCTATGATAGTTAATTGGGATTTACTTAGACGGATAACGTTTTCTGTCTGAAATTCAAAATTTGCAGTCTACTCAGTGGATCGTACTATAAAAGTGGACATTTAAACAATAAATAACATTATCGATAATTTTTTAAAAGGCCTTGAGCTCTTCAAATTGCCATTTTTGTCGACTCAGACTTTGCAAAAAGTTATTTCTTTTTGCCAGTCCCAACCGTGATTAGCAACAAAGTTTCCCGCTACCTTTCCTCTTGATCGCCAAAGTAATAGCTGTTAATATTAGTTCCGCAAGAGCTAGAATATTCATTTCTATAGCTTGCCACTGACGGCAAAACAAGAATTTCTCATCTTGTTTTTAAGATCAGGTGTACAGTGCGTCTGTACCTGTAATGTTGGTACACGCCAGTGAGATTTGACCGTTCAGATTCAAAGATCTGAAACGCTTATTTGCATTTGATCAGCGTTATTCAAGGCTACCGAATATGATTAACATAGATGTACGTAAAACTGCATTTGTTCCAATGGTGTGTGCTCTCTGGTAGAGAAAACGTAAGACTATATCATTTGCGCTGCTCCTATAATGTTAAAAAATCATACACGCTTGTTGCCCATCAGGTAACTAGCTTTATAGTCGATGAAAGATTTGCGAAACACACAATGGGTACAGATTCTCACAAAGTTAAAACCGCTAAAGTCAACAAAATCCAAATTGCTATTGGTTTGTCATTTAGAAAAGTGTGCATGCGATAATCATAGTTTTTTATTTACTAGCTTGAATAACGTGGCAGAGAATCGTGCCTAATATCGATCTTATCACAAATTTCTAATGGTGTTCTACAGTTCACCTTTTCCTTTTACTTTTTTTTCTGTCGCGCGTTTATTGTCAGATAAGGCTATGGTATGAAGCGATTCATTAATGAACGCAAGAATACTGTAATGTCAACCACAATATCATTGTAGCTTACTTGTTCAAATGTTTGAGTTTTTGGCAATATATGTGAACTTTATGTACTTTGTTAGCGCACATCCTTACTTTGAGGCAAGGTTTACGTATTGCTTATCATTTTTTATTCCTCGTTTTCTGTCTTATTCATTATTACGCTCCCAGGAATTAACAGCTTTTAAGATTTATTAGATAAAGTGCATAACGAGTTGAATGAAAATGAATCGAATGGTTAACATATTAGTAAGCAACAAGATAATCATTTTATAAAGGTAAAATCCAAATATGTTTACCTAAAACGTAAAGCTAATAACTCACTAAATTTTTAATCTAAGTGGTATGTGTAGTTTAGACAATAATATAACTTATAAGTAAGAAAACTTATATAATATTAAAGCAAGAGATTTTCTGATAAAATATAGATTTAGTGTACACTTTTGCAATTAAATAGCAAGATAATCAAGCATAGTGTTTTGAAGCCTAAAGTATTGCTCTTTAAATGAACACAAGCTTAATAGCATTTGGCAAAGTGTGCCTAGATATACATGGAATAATTTACGACCAAGCGCGTAGTAGAATTTATAAAAAACCTATGCATAATGTAATACACACAGGCTATGTGTATAAACAAGCAGCTCAACAGCTCGAGTTTTTTAATATTCCAAAATTTATGCATTTTCACCTAAACGATTAGAAAACATTGGCTGCAATTTTTAAGACACTAGAAAATTATAATAATATCTAACTCAAACTCTGTCAAAACTACTCGGAATGCAAGCAGTGATCTCACACCACCAGTATAAATAAGAAAGTTGATGTTAGTCAGATCAATGTCAGGCTCAGATATAAATAGCAAGATGTATTGCCTTCTAGGATTTCCCTTTGTTAAAAGCATAAGCTACTTCACATACAGTACAATAGAGTGCACTCAGTCGACATCGTTTATAATATTTTAATGGTCATCACAGAATTGCTGCTCTGAAATATATTAGATTAATACATGTTTTTCTGAAATGAATAATTAAAAGTTAATAGAGTAGACATGGTGTGTCGTGATTAAGTTCAGATGGTTTCGCATTCGGATGTGTCAGTGAAGCCATTATATAAAAAACAGTCAATTCATATAAGCAGTTAAATTTGTTCTTACAGATATTTGGTAAGCAGGAGCCGACAACTGGCTCCGAGTCTGCAGTACTTTCAGTCAAACGTTTTGACAAAGAACAACCAAATCACAAGGAATTATTTTTATTTAAACAATAATAATACTAGATAAAATACTGCAGATTCGTGCTCAAGATTTCAAAAAAATATGTTCGCATAACATTACCGTTATGAATAACAAATAATGCAATTCAGGATCCGAAGCTCATTCGTTTAAGTTCTATCAGTATAGCTGAAAGAAACTATATTCGTTCGGTACAGAAAATGGCATTTGAATTTAATCTGGTCAGTAATTATAGGACTTCTGCTTTTTTCGCTTAAAATTATCGGAATTATTGAGTGAATAGTTTTCTAATGTTCATTATTCAAATTTTTGTTCCAACAAGACATGTTGGCCTTTCTTGCCAAATTAGTATATTACTTTTGATTCATATTTTTATTATATGCTTTATCATACAGAGTTCTATGATAATTTATAACGAGTAACAATAATGAGTGTTAGTAAATTTATTGAACCGAATTTTTAACAATTTTAAACATTTCAAATAAATATGTTTAAATTTACCTCCGAAAAACCACAAGGGAATTCATCTGACAAAATTAGACTATGTGAGGTGGCATTTTCAATTGACATATTGACATGCCGTATAGTAGCGCCAAATAGTGAATCGCTAAGATTAGAACTAACCCCAGCAGGTGGATGATATATGTTAGAAATCGAGTGTTTTCTAATTGATTTAAATGAGTTCATGCTCATGTTTGCAGTTGGCTCCGGCAAAATAGCGTCAGCAGCAGACCATATAAACATAGCGTCAACCGGCGTGAGATACATTTCTGTTGCTGGGACAAAACATCCAATTTGGGCTAGAATTATTAATAAGGCGGTCTAAAAATTCGGAAATATTTACAAATAATTATTTAAGCGAAGTAGTAAATATACCAAGTTTATTCTTCTGCATACACATGTGGTCCTTTAAAATATATATTTCAAATATTTTGTAAAGTTTCGCTGACTTCTACATGTTTGCATCTATATCAGGTGTTGCACGCTGAATTTTTTTTCAAATGGTAAAAAAACTATATATAGCTTTATAAAATGGTTAAGATAACTAAAGCTTTGTTTGAATTTTACTTTATAAACTTAAGTAAATTCCTTTCCTCGTGGTTCGTCAAACTACATAAATCCATTAGAAATCTCTTTCTTTAGTAGATCCTAGGTCTCGGATAAATAAGGGATTAGAACTTTACCTGATTCTTCGTTTTGAATAGCCTTCGATGCTTCGGGCATAAATAACGTATTTCAAGGTAAATTGCAGAATTTGCACAAAGGAGTAGTATTGCTTGCCCTAACTATTTAGATCATTCAAAATGGTCTTCGAATACAAAAAATCAGTTTTTTTCAGGAATGCATAAGAAAATATTTAATTAGCTTATGGAATATAACATGTTGACATCAAAATGAATAATGCATGAAAACATTGCAATCGCAGGTATATTGGTCAGATACTACGCAATATATTCGCAGTAGCGGTCAGTAATAAGCCGTAAATCTTGAAATGAAACCAATGAAGTACAAAACAAGACACGAATAAGTCAACTTCATGACCGAGAGCCAGTGTACAATATAAAAATTGTGACGTTTTATGATAAAGTCAAAAAGAGGCATTAGGTTTTCAAGGAGCAAATGATAGTAACCTTTTAACCGAGTAAAAGCCAGATGTAAAATCATAGAAAAGCTCGATATTCTGAAGTAGACAATCTCAGGATTACCAAAAAATAATGAGAAAATTATATATCATTGCTACAAAGAGTGCTGAAAATTAGGCAAGAAAATTAAAAATGGAATATTTATGACGCATTTCAAAATCTGAATCTGTCACTGTGCCATCTGCGTCATCGCTCGGAGAACGTATAAGAATACTTCCGTTTCGCATGAACCTAATTTTAGGCTAATTGTCTACCCAGAAGTCGCAATTAAATGCTATAATCATGGTTCACAGTGATGCAGTTGCAATGAGCAATCTAACTCAAGCGGAGGAACAAAACGTTATTTAAATTTTGGCGAAAAGACGTACTTTAGAGCAAACGTATGAGCGCAGCAAAATTACACTGCAAACCTCTGGTTTCATACAGTATGCTTTATAAGCAAAATACATGAAAAAAGTATGCAAGTTTATATACCGCTTGTTTCGGAGATTTAATATATTTATGCAATTGTGTATTAGGTCTTGTGTACTTAGTAACAAATTAGTTCGAATAAGAACATAAGGATAAACCAAGGTCAGTATGAATGTAAAGCATAATCTAAGGTAAAAATACGTTCCGTTCTTACTGGCAACTAATTAGAAGAAGCCGGTACTACGCCCTATACACACTAGATATTTGATCAAAGAATGTGGGATAGTTGAACGGTACAACCTCCTATACGAATGTGTACACACACAGTAGTAGGGCTAACTTCATATGAAGTCTTCGACAATGCAACGTCAAAGCCAACCCACTATATATAATATATACCTAGCCGGTATGAGCAGTATAGTTGCAGAGTCCGTACATAGTGCCAAAATTAAGGTTTCCGAGTCAGTACAACGAATTTCAAGATAGGCTAAATATTACTAAAATTGAGAATTACAATTACTTAAGAACACCTGTTACTCAAGAAAATCCATATACATTGTACCGTCAAATTGTCTTATATTCATTGACCAAATATGTAGTGGGTATGGGGCGTAGTACCCTTTCCTACAGATGACTTGTCAGCAAGCACGAAAAACATGTGTACAAGAGTTTTTACATTTTTATTGTTGGCTTTGGTTTATCCTTACGGTCCTATTTGAGCTAATTTTTTACAACGTGCGCAATATCCTATACAAAATAATGTACGTAAAATGAATCAAACGAGCATTGGTCATAAGCATTTATTACTGGAAACAGGCTTTTTGTCAGAACGTTCACTGCATCATTGTATAATAATGCGAATGTATATAAAATTTAAAGTTACTTTGGATCTCTTTTTAAACTAACTTCATTTATTTTAAATTTTACGTTCAATAGATTAAATAGATCCATTTGTTACTGATCTCTAATTGCGAAGAATGTTGATCTGAAAAGTTGCCAAACCAATATACGATGACTTTACCGTGACCAGGCAATTCATAATTACGAACCGGATGGGCCAGTGGTGCGAAAACCAAAACCCAACAACACTATCTACAATAAAAATGACTTTACTACAATTTAAATATAAGTCGTTGCTGATATTTTAAATATTTTAAGAGTTGGAACTTGAGCGAGACTCTGAAAGCACTAAATATATACCACATGGACACAAAACTGTTCTCCATTTACTTTACAAAAACATATGCTCTAAGGCGCCAAATCATAATTTTTACATATATAACAATGTTTTGAATTCAAAACAAAGTATATACGCCAAAAAATTATAACTGAATACAATAATAAATAAATGTATAAATGAAACTTGTGATAAACTACACACTATAAATAGAAATTTTGCGATAGAAAAAAATAGGAAATAATATCTATCCAAGATAACTTTATCTCGTTAGTAAAATAACTCATAAAATCCGTTTTACCTGCTTTATGTAGATTGTTTTACCGCTGGCATTCTGTCCGGAAATAATGGTCACCGATTTTGGCAGATTTTCTCCATTATTTGAATTTAAAATGGTAGAAAATTCGCTTAAGTCAGAAATAGGATCTGACTTTCCTCTTTGCTTCATCATTTTTATAGATGTTCCACAAATTCCAGAAACAAACGAGTTTACAACTGAATTAGTGAAGCAGAGTTCGTGCAACGGATGTCTTCCATTCTTTATGTATATAATGCTCCTATTGCCATAAACGAAACTGGGTCGTACGCCATTTGTCTCCAATGAAACCACAGCCAGGGAACATATGCTAAAGTAGGCATAAGTTATAATAAGGAAAATTATAAGGAAGATGTACGAACAATCGGCAGTTGGTTTTTAATATTTCGCGTCTGAAAACACAACATGGAATTGAAGTTTATCTCCATGTTACAAAATTCATTCAAAGAATTTTTGTAACACACGCTCAATAAATGAATGCTGAAGATAACTATTTCTCAAATAAATAAAACATTTATTTTAACATATGAATTTTAATAGAAAACATAATGTAACATTTGATCTTCCCTCCATAATCTTGTCCGATTTACTGTAATGAAAAACAAGAATTAATTTTTCTAAATAAGCCAAATGGCCAACAGAGATAGTATATATGAAATATATGTGTATATATATATATATATATATATATATATATATATATATATATATATCGTTGCAATTTTCACCATTGTTTAAAATATAAGAACAAAACAACGTACTCCATGAAATAGTATTTATTAATAAATCTTATTTCTACCAGTATCTACACATACTGATTCGTTAGCATATTCATTTATTCAACCCAACCGTACATTTATCACCAATCCCCTCTCCTTACGTGCTAGTCTCGTTTTGTTAAATTAGACCAATCTCTTTTGCGATGACACACCAAATGACATTACGCAAAAGGAGTGGTCTAAATTTCACAAAACAAAGACTAATATAACGAAGAGGATTGGTTACGACAAATGTACGGTTGGGATTGATAAACTAAATATACTAACTGAATCCAGAACAATGGCTGTAGATACTGGTAGAAATAAGATTTATTAATAAATGTTATTCAATGGAGTACGTTGTTTTATTCTTATATATATATATATATATATGTATATATATATATATATATATATATATATATATATATATATATATATATATATATATATATATATACGTAGGCCGATCGACCAGACGGTTAATTACTCGAATGAGAGAACATTGCAACTTAAACGCCTGTTTTAAATACATGTCTACTAATGCGTGCAACACATCATCGAAACATCGCACGTATGTTCTCCAGACGTAGCATTCAAAGTAATTACTAAATGCAAAACACAAAGGAGAGTTAGCCATATACGAAGCCTTATGATAAAACAAATTGCAGCCGAATTTATGTAAGCAGAAGAAGCACGTACAAGCATTGAGTCTACGTGACGTTAACGCACCTGATTGGTTTCCGTTTATTTCCACACTCTCTATGTTCACATATTTCTATCTTGTTTTGCTTTCCAATTTATATATAAAGATATGTTCATTAGTAGATATTTATAATATACAATGCAAAAGAATTGTTTCTTATATCTGATAAAATTTCTTTTTTGCTTTTGCACACAGGAAGGTACAAATGAATTTTATTAAAGCTCGCATTTCACAACATATATATATATATATATATATATATATATTTGTCCAGAAAGTTCAACAAGACGGAATATTTCAATAGTCTGGTATTTGGCTTGGAAGACCCCGTGGTAATGACAATACACGTACAAATATTTTTTTATTTTTTAGTTATAGATAAAGCATAATTATTGCAATCGCCTCTAAATGAGGAAGCATACCCGCACATCTATACTTAATCAAAATTGAAAAGCATCATGTTGGCATGTCGCATATATCACAGGACAAAACATGTTTATTTGTAGATCTAGGTGCAACACAAATTCTGTTTTGCCCACATCTGGTAGGTATGAGTTCCAGCAAACGCGAATTAAATATTCTGTTTCATTTGTCTAAAAATAATTTTTCACAGGCACAATCCTAATTAGAGATAATGTTAGAAGCAGACTGTAGTGGAGTTTTTTCTTGCACACTGGATAGAGGAATTTTTGTGGTGAATTTAATTAAAACTAGTGCAGCTGCAAAATATTTGAATGACAACCTCGAACGCAATCTATCTTTTATGCATTTTATTGCTTCGTCACATTTGTATATACACTGGTTTTTTATCAACTGTAGATAAGGATTTTCTTTTAACATTTGATATTTACTTATCTATAAAATGTGTTTGGTAATCGTTAGTTATAAGAATATTACACATAACATTCTAATCTGTCTGCAAAATGTCAGGCGAACAAATACACAATGCCCTATTTTAAAATGTATTGGCCACTTCAGTGGGTAGTAGCCGTTAAAGTGAAGTTATTGCGCTATCCAAGTTTTCTTATGAATAAAATGATCTACACAATGTGCCATCAGTCCCACATTTGAGCAACACATCCAGGAAAGCTAGAGAATTATCATCAGCGTTTTCAACTATAAATCGAACATTCGAATGCCATTTGTTGAATTTATTAAGCAATACTGCAGTATGACGTTTATATAGCTTCACTTTACTCAATAGTTCAGATTTCATTTTCTCCAACGTGCGCATAAATATATCAGCCTTGGTTGGAGCCAAAGCCAAATCCATCTTGTACAGTTGATCATTGAAAATGAATTGAAAATCTTCTCAAATCCGCTTCACTCAGTTTACAGTTTGGCCAATTCTCCCAGACAAAAAAAGACACAAACACCATCGTTTCATATAACGATACATGGGTATATTATGATCCAGCATCAAACGTAAACATCCACAGATTTTTAACAGTTAAATACTGTTTGTTGCGGAGAACTAATATATATGCAAGTATGTATTAGGTGTTGCAAACCTAGTAACAAATTAGTTCAGTTATGTCAAGAAGGATAAACCAAAGGCAGCATGAACTGAAAGTGTAATCTCATGCACATTCACCAGTAAGCACGAAACGAATGTGCATAAGATTATACTATCCTTTCATGCTGCCTTTGGTTTCTTCTTCTGGTAACAACTGAACTAATTTGTTACTAGGTTCGCAACACCTAATACATACGTGCATATATATTAGCTCTTCGCAACAAACAGTATTTAACTGTAATATATTGAATTGAGTGATGTCATGCTTACCGTGAAATGTGATAACTGATATCGATCAAGGCCAGGCTGTACGGATTTACTGGAGTAACAGGTGTTCATAAATTGTTGTAATTCTCAATTTCGGTGAACTATAGTATAAATTGATATCAATCATATTGGTACCATGTTCCAACTCGGAAACCACACTATTAGTACCATATACCTTTTCGGTACAATAATGTTGGTATCGGTTTCTAACACAATAGCCATAGTGTTAGTATCCTTTACAGACTCGGTATATATGTTATATAGTGTGAGTTAGCGTTGAAGTCGCATTGTCGTAGACTTTATATGATGTTAGCTTTACTATTGCAGGTTTACACATTCGTCTAGGAGATTGTACCGTCCTATTATTCCACATTCTTCTACCAAATATATAGTGGTTAAAGGGCGTAATACCGACTCCTACTGATGAGTCGCCAGTAAGCACGAAACGAATGTGCATGAGATTATACTTTCCGTTCATGCTGCCTTTGGTTTATCCTTCTGGTCACAACTGAAATAATTTGTTACTAGGTTCGCAACACCTAATACATACATCCACATATTTTTACCCTTCCTTTACCTACCTTTCCGATAAATTCAAATGAATCTTTCAAACTGTATTCATATAAGTGAATTTTCATCGGCATCCATATATCAGCCAACTATTTAGTTAATTCATGCATTGGCATATCAGTCATAGAAACAATTATTATTAAATGATTGCCATGTTTATGCGTCTTCGGTAAAGCATACCTTCTGGGTATCTGTGTCACAATCAGCCCTGTTGCCTGTATTCGGCAAGTTTGATCGGCTTATCTTGCGACAAATAGGATAATTCCGTCGAAACGACCCCCTAGACATCTGATGTTTTATTCTATTTGGCGTAAATGTCGAATTCTGGACCGGAAATCAAGAAATTTACCTTAGAAACAATCTCATAGCAAACCATGACGATCAAGTCAAACACTTATTCTGGTGAAAGAATAACACGATCACGATGTTTGGTCAAACTACGTAAAGTTGTCAAGAGAATTTTACTCAAAGGAGATTTCGATGGATGCGACCAATTTTATTTTTGTGTTACATGTTGAGAAACTCCACTTTGGGCAATTTTTGGCTGTCTTCCTTATTCGTCTTTATATAAAATAAATATTTCAAGATGGATTTAAACTCTATTTTTTTAACAGGAATAGAAGACCTATTTTCATAAGTGACGGCTTCGCTTTATAAAAAAGTCAGTTTCTCCTTCGATTTGTTGATGACAAACTTGTTTTAAAATAGCGGTTTTTTTACGAAACACGCTGTGGCAGAAATGAGAAAACTTAATTTTTGCGAAAAAAGGAGATCATTCAACCATCAGATAGATCACATCACCGTGCTCGGATATGATTGAATTTCACGTCAGAACTTCCATCAAAGTAGCGTGACAATCGCTGAGGGATTTCTATATTATAAGGCAAACCTGATTTTTTTTGCTTTTTCACAAAATAAAGCGGAAATTGTTAATTTCTACAAAACGTTCTCTAAGCTAAAAAGAATATTTCATAATTTTTCATTTAACCGAACGCAAAGTAATTAATGCCTATCATTATCAGCAAATAATTTAACTAGATATAAAATTTAGATTTCATTTAAAGAAAAATATTTTGTGTTAAAACAAAAAAAAACAAAAAAATACTAAATTAATGCTGCAAATCATATTATAGCATACAATTTGTCTATTCTTCGGAAAAATACAACTTACCAGTCAAGTTCTGCGATGAAGTCGTGCAATTGAATAAGTTGATCAGCTTGGTGCAGAATTCTTTCCTGTAAGCTTAACATTATTTGTGTTTCTCTATCTAAATTATAGAGGATCAAACAATTTTAAAGACGGTTTATGATAGATTATATTATTTTTTGTGAAAATACGGTTAAGTGAACAATTTATTAAATAACATCTGTAATTTAATTAAATGGTATTATATTCAAATTCGAAAATGCCTTCAAAATTGTATAATAATGTTTTCCTAATCTTTACTATGCAATCTCTCTTATGCAAACGCCTGATGCAGATCTACGCGCAAAAATTTCTGGTTTTATGTTAGAGTTGTAAAAAAGTATTTTATAAATGCTCCTTAAAATGTCAGGTTCATGGCTTCAGCGATATGCAGTCGTGGTGAACAAGAGATGGTCTATTATTGGTATTCATTATAGTCATGAAGTTCCAAAATTCAACCTTTACTTGAAATCGAATCTCTTCTACACACTAATTAAGTTGACTATCTGATTTTATATTATGAAGGAACAAAGCAAGTTTCTATTATAAACATAGTCTTTTTGGCTAATGTGAATGCTCTCTCCTTTAAAATGTGATCATAGATCTAACGACCCGAGTGAGAATCCGTTCCCGTTATATAATATTGACAGTGAGTATTATTCTTATTATCTATATACCATTGCAAAAGTTTTCTAGCATAACTATTTATTACCGAACCAAAAGTAAAATCTAGGAATATATAAAAACATGAGATAAGATATATATAAGGGTGAAAGGAAGTAAATGTATTATAAGATAAAATGAGCAATTCATTTAAAATACTGGTTTCGTCCTAATTGGGAATTCATTAATAGCGACTAGAACATCCGCAGCCGGGATTTGAAAAATGGAGTATTTAGTTCAGAGTCCTGCATTTCAATGTTACATCAATAAACTCGTACATTTCATGCAATATTTAGTCACACATAAATTGCTTTACTGATCAATCTTTAATTTTGTTTTACTCTTGATGCTATGACTTGCGATTAAAATCTGAAATATCCATTCATTATCTATCATTATAAGACTCAAAAAATGACATTTGAGTAAATTATATTGAATTGCAATATAGTGCAGGATTTAATTATCCATATTCTCCTTAAGTTGAACTTATATATCAATCTAATTTATCGGGTTCTGGTGCGTGGAATGTCCCTACAATTAGTAACCTTCGCAGTAGGATTAAATGAGTTGGAAACTTAACCTTTAGGGATGATTATATTCAGATTATGAAGGCAGCCAAAAAGTGAAGATGGTATAATTCTGGCGATGTTAATACAAACACGCGAAGATTTATGGACCAGTTTCAAAATAAAACAGAAATGCATTTCAGTAAAGATTTATATCATTCTTTATATATAGGTCAACTAATACATATATATATATATATATATATATATATATATATAGTGAGTCATATCTGCATAGACCCTTCCTAAAGGCATTTATTTTTCTATATTTATAGAAATATAATTTAGTTCTTCAATAGAATCTATTCGTTGTTATTTTGTATATGTTAAGAACAATGTTCTTGTAAGTTAATTCATCCACAATATATATTTCTGTTTTATTTGCACACCAAGTTGGTCAAGCGTAAATTATTTTTACAGCATTTTTCTGACATAGTGCAATCAACTGTTAATGATAAAAAACGCACAAACATTAGCTGTGCCCTATTTAGCGGACGTTTTATCAAACGCACAACTTAACTTTACCTGCAGTATTTAACAAGTCACAAACGGTCTATTATTTATAATTTGCCGCCTCATATAGTGCACCCATCTTTGCTGTGTCATAATCATTGAAGTCATTTATAGTCACCGGTTTCATTTAGTCATGCCTCTACTAAGCAAGTTTAATTAATAATAGCATGTAACGTTCAAAATAATTTTTTGTACCAAACACTGTGGTGTTCTGACTTCTCGGGATATTTTTACGCAAACATAATGACTATGACTAAAGGAAATATAGCAAGTAGCCTTCATACAGGGGAAGAACTTGCTCGAATTGCTGACAACCTTTTAGCCAGAAAAGGTCTGTAAGAAATGGCGACCGCGCCAGAATACTATTAGGCTATCTGTTAGACTGATGACCGCGTGAATATATTTTTCTGATATGAGTTAGATTTGTGTCATTTATATATATATATATATATATATATATATATTGTTAGAATAAATTTGATATTTTGTAATATAACAATGGCAATTTTAGTTTATACTAAAGTATACAAATAATTAAATCCTGAAGGTATACTTTAATTATATATATATATATATATATATATATATATATATATATATATAATTTATACCTATTTTAGGAAAGGCAAAACATTGAATAAGCAAGATGCAAGTGTATCTTTAAGTATGTATTAGGTGTTGCGAACCTAGTAAAATATTAGTTCAATTTTGACCAGAAGGATAAACCAAAGACTGCATAAACGCAAAGTATAATCTCATGCACATTCGTTCCGTGCTTACTGGCGACTCATCAGTAGGAGCCGGTATTACGCCATTTAACCAATATATATTCGAGTAAAGAATGTGATATAATAGGACGTACAATCTCCTAGACAAATGTGTAAACCTGCAGTAGTGAAGCTAACATCATATATAATATCTTACTGCAGTTTTACACATTCGTCTAGGAGATTGTACCGTTCTATTATCCCAAATTCTTCACTCGGATAGATATTGGTTAAAGGGCGTAATACCGGCTCCTACTGATGAGTCGCTAGTAAGCACGAAACGAATGTGCATGAGATTATAATTTCCGTTCATGCTGTCTTTGGTTAATCTTTCTGGTCAAATCTGAACTAATTTGTTACTAGGTTTGCAACACCTAATACATACTTGCATATATATTAGTTCTCCGGAAAAAAACAGTATTTAAGAGTATGTTTAGTTTGAATATTGGCTGGTTGATTTCAAGAATGCTAAACAACACAAATTATAATCTTTTAGTTATATACGTTCTTGGTCTTCGTTTGATTATTAAAGGAAAATTGGCCTAATTATCAGTTTTACTTGTTTATATTTGCAACAGCCATACATTTGCAGGAGGTTAATTGAATTTTAACTTGGGAATGCATATTAGTCAGTGTCTGTGCGTGTAGGAAACATCTATACTGTATAACAAATTAATGTTTGAGATCTGGGTATTCTAATTTCAATGGATTGTGTTTTACCAGGCTTTGATTTTGATCACTACTGAGTTTAAAAAAATACTTGTCCTCGTATGCTGTCTTTCGTGTCGCATTATTCATGAGTTGTATTGTGTTCCCCTGATAATAGGGTGGAGCATTCATATAGCAGTGTTAATCACTAATCTTTTTGTGTAATTTTTGTCACTGTTTGTAATCATGTGGATGCTGTTTGCGCAACTCTTTCTACTTCAATTTTTCATTGATCCTATCGATTCTTTGTTGTTGCTGGTTCAATGAGTGATTTGGTTTACCAGGATAATAGAAAGTTTTTGTTGGTTCTTATGGCTCATGGCCAGTTGTGGAGAATGTCATGTTTGTAGAACTTTGATACCTCAGTCGACTTTATTGGCTTGGTTCATTAATCCAGCAGGATATGCTACTTCTAGGGTGGGCAATAGTAAACCATCTACATACCTGTTGTAAAGTAAACAGTGATCAAATTGTATTTTCAAGATGATGCATGTGCACATACGCCAGTACCTGTGAAATGCAGCTTCAAATATATCCACCGTTGAACAGTCGGAAATATTTACCTTCCAATAAAAATTGCACGTTCTTTGTACATGCTAATATGAGGTTTTCGAGGCTATTAATGTTTAAAAGAATCTTTTAACTCAATTTAAACCAGGTCACACAGCTTGTTGTCTTCTTCAGTGGAATGTTCGTGAATAAAGATGAAACTTCAAATAAGACCATGTTGTTATTTTAAAATATTTCCTACTTCAGTTCATCTGTTATCTCAAAAGAGTCCCCGATGATGTTTGTGTCTATATAATTTTTTATTAGTTAATGTAGCTTAAGGAAAACCTTTGCTGGTTTATGTTATGGTGTGTTGAGGAGTGACATAATAAGCCATTTTGGACAAGCAAATTATGTCATGAATTTATAAGATTTAAGTTTGTTACGACCGGTTTAGCTTTTCAAATTTCTTCTAAGTCTTGATCCGTTTTCCGAAGTATCCATTGAAGATAGAACATGTATCTCAATTTAAAAAAAATATTATTTAATCCTGATTCCACATTTGTCCAGAAAACGTTTTGATTGTTGTTGGATTTGACTGCCATCGGTCATGTATTTTCGCAAACTTGGACCTAATATACGCATAGGCTTTGAATGTAATAACGCCTGATACTTTTTCGGGTGTGGCATGCCTTATAGTTTTGTCTAATTGTTGTTTAATTAATTTATCTATTTGTTTTTTTGTAATTATTTGCCTACATTTTTAGTTCATTCTCAATTATTCTAGTTCGCTGATTGTCTCTACTTTCAGCTTTTTCCCCACTTTTGGCTGACTCTACTTGTTAAGTTGATGTAGACGCTTCCAGTTAAGGTCAAGATTTCAATGATGTTGTATTCGCTTAAATTTCCTATAATGATACATAATTTTTTTCTTAAACAGAGCACTTCATTTCGATGTTTTGGCAAAATGGGCATTAAATAATTGTAAACATTCGTGACAGGATTAGAAAATAAATCTCGATTAACCTGAGAATTGGTCTAGATTTCTTGTTAGATCATTCATTTATACTTCAGTATTTATTTTAATCGCAATGTTTAGTTTCAGTTCAGAAACAATGAATTCGCTTTTCTTTTAACTTAAAAGTTTATTATTAAGCGATTAGAGAATTTATCTCAGCGTCTTGCAGTATTGAATGGTTACCTCGAGGGCATGAAGCATAGCCGGCTTATAAGTTAATTAGTGGGTTTCTTTTGCATACTTTTGTGTTGTTTAAGGAACATTTTGTCACCAGATTAAGCTGCAAATACGATTTAAAGGACATAATTCATTTATAAAAGTTGGCACTAACAGAATTAGATGACAGAATAGTTTCTAGTTCATCGCTGGAGAAAGGCTGGCTCAACTATTAAAAAATCATTAAGATGCCCATTGTGCTTTAATATTTCAAGGTACATCTTCTTAGGGAAAGTAAATAAATTGAATAATCTAGTGTATGTCTATTGCTGATAATGGCGGGTTTATTTCGAGAATGCTAAACAACTCAAATTGCCTATTCAACGTTTAGATGTTCTTATATGGATTGCAGGAAATACAACCAAAAAGTTTCTACTAAAATTACCATTTAGCGACAACCTGCTAGTCTCAATAATTAAAATGAGGGTTAAATCAAATCACTAAAGCAAATTTCCCTAATGAAAATGTTGACATTACTCAAAGCAAACGGATTATCATAAGGGTGGATGTCAAGGATCAATTTCAAATTAACACCTAATCCATCTTGGTTTACAAATTTGCCCGTATATACTGCAACATATATATATTGGGCGCACGAAAAAGCAACTGATCAACGGAATTGAACAAAATTTAGCGTATAAATTGATTAAAAAAGAAATTATACTGTCAGTAATAATCATCTATTTTAAAGCATACTTTTAAAGGAGGACGCATAGACAATTTTACGAATTTCTCAATTCTACACAAAGCGAAGTTGAAAATCTATTATACATATAGGAAGAACCTTATAGTGCCAACAAACACCCTGCCTAAACATTCACAAGCTCTACCAACATGATATTATAACCGATTGGTATCAAATCGCACAGACCAACAACAATTTGCTTGTATCCATAAAAATCCAACCACCCATTAAAAGAGTATCCCCAAATATATGCCCGGATTGGCAAAATACTGAAATATATACATCTGTGCAAACGACATTACTATCATAAATGATAATGACAGAAATTCAACAACAAGATGAGCGATTAACACTGAAATCTGCACACCATTTTGCCTAATCTATGTCGTCCCAAAATACTGTTGTATTTTCTTTTGTGTCTTTTTGGACAACAAAATTGAGGTAATTTTGAAATACTTAGTCGCGCATAAGATTTCTCTCAGGTTAAATTTTGATTTGAGATATAACTAGAATGCAGAGAAATCTGTAAACCGTTACCATAAAATACAGATATATGTAATAAGGAAAGTGGTTCACGTTTTATATCTTATTACCTTTTGAATATTTATGGTTATTCCTAAATGTTTTAAGTCTGAAGTTCTGTTTCAATTAAATAATACTAGTATGTCTTGTAAACATTATCTTATGCATATTAGCTAATTGTTTTCATGATTTGTAAGAACTTAAATTTAACCTGATTATGGAAGATAACAAAATAGGGCTTATTTTGCTTTTCTTTTCGCGCGCTGCTTATTTTAAATCAATAGAGTATTTTACAAGAAATGCATATGCCAGCGAGAGCAGAACGGTCAAAATTAGATACGAGATTATTGTAGCGTATTTTGGCATCTGTAGACCATTAAGGGACAAAATAACTTCACCTCTAACCGATCGTGTAGTTAAACTATATAAAATTAACTAGAATGGGAATTAGATGGAAATGAATAATTTTGGCTTAAGAGATCATCAAGAACTGGAATAATTACTAGAGAAATTCCATTCAGATGAAAACAAAACTAAAGTTTAAATAGTCATAGCCATAGTTATGTTAACATACGAAGGTAATGTATCTAAACTTAATTATTAAATCAATTGTCTCAGAAAAGAGTTTATATTTTATAAATTGGAAAGCAGATAAAGTAGAAACGATGATTCTGGTGACTAAATCGGATTATAAATATAAGGTTTATGTGCAACAACATGATACAGAAGAATAAAACAACAAAATGAAAACCTGGATAATCAATGAAAATAGAACGTGAAATTATTGATAATTAATATGATTGCTAATAAGGATTTGGATAAAATATATGGTCACTCTCTCATAGAAAGTGATAAAATCGTGGCCAGGGTCTAGTGGAGTGAATGTGCTGAACCCGGGTAACCTGGTAAGAACAATTTGTAATGTACAACATTATCAAACATACAAAGTGTCCATGTTTCTATATCATAGACTAAGAAGAAACTCATAATTCCTAGATCATACATTGACGAATTTGTATCATCTTAATGAGAACGTCGATAGATATGAGCTAGATGAAATTGATAGATTGACAAAATTGGATGGGGTAGCCATGTACAACAAGATTCTAGTAGCTGAAGTACTAAAATGATTTCGATGTTTCAGAATTGATCTCGAGTTAATATTATAAGCAAGAAAATGCCAAATGCATACATATTGAAGATGATGAGTATATGTATGGATTCTATAAATTTTATATTTAAGAAGGAAATTTATAAATAAATTAAGGAAGTCACAATGAGTCAGCTGTTGTCGGTTCTAAAGGCTAACATCTACATCTTAGGTTAAAAACGAGTCACTGTATGAATTACCGTTTCTGGATGTAAAACAAATTAGAAATAGTCCTACATTAAAAGTAGATGTTTATAGGAAAGATAATTACTCTGGGATCCTTCTTAGCTAAAAGACAATCTACTCGCATTGGATAAAAAAATTTACTTTAAAAGCAATAACCATTAGAAACTTTAGACGTGCAAATATAAAAAGGAGAATGAATTCGATAGGCTATGAGAAATATAAAGTGCTGATAGTTACCCTCTAAAGTTAAAATAAAAACGATAATGAATATCACAAATAAATCTAATCATAAATTAGATTACGTTAAACCTAATGGAACGAAATAGGATCGCAGGTTCACGGTAATGATAGGCTTTAAATTGATCATAAAAGTTAAATCTGTAAAATTAACATACAGTAGAAAAACAACTATAAAACAATTCAACGAAAATTGGTTGAACCAGCACTGACAAAAATATCGATATCAAGGTTATGATCTTGATGCAAACACCAGTCTCAATATATACATATATTTGTTAGTAAAATCTAAGCGTTCAGTAAAGTAGACAAGGAAACTCACCCAGTAGACCGGGTTCGTCCTAATTGGGAACAATTCACGTACTGTCCAGAATTTGTCGCGGACAGGGCTTGAACTTGGGCTTATCTGCTTCAAAATCATTGTGGTGACCAATGTTTGCTTAATTCTATAAATTCATAGTACCCATTCCAGGTAGAAAAATAAACAGAAATACCATCAGATACAAGAACCGCTTCTGTCTCATTTTATTCCAAATTATCTACAAACAAACATCCCTTTATATATAAATTAAAAGACAAAACAAGTTAGGAAAATTTAAACATGGAGAGAGTGTGAAAAATAGGAACAATCAATCTTTTGCATGCGTCACCTCCAGTTCAAGCTCAATGCTTCAACATGCTACTTCTGCTTGCATAAATCCGGTTGTAATTAGCTTATCCATGAACTCCCTTTTGTTTTCCATTTAGTAATTATTTTAAATGCTACGTCTGGAGAACATACGTGTGACGTTTCAAAAATGTGTTTCGCAATTGCAGACGAGTATTCACCATTTGATTTGAAATAGGCGTTTAAATTGCAATGTTCTCTAAGTCCAGAAATTAACCGTCTGGTCGATCGGCCAACGTAAGTTGATCGACAACTTGCGCATACATATTGGTAAATAATGTTAGATGTCGACATAAACGGGTTTTTCTCTAATATTGCTTGTAACGGCAAGTGTGTGACTTTAAATAACACTCGTAGTTTAGCTGCATTAAATGCGTGTGTTAATACCGCTTCCAATAGCACAAAAGAAGTTGAAGCTGCATTAACACGCACATTTAAAGCAGCTAAACTTCGATTGTTGCTCAAGGTTACACACTTGCTGTTACCAGCAATAAAAGAGAAACAGCCGTTAATTTCGACATTTAATATTATTTACCGATAAATTTGCGCAAGTTATCGATCAACTTACGTGGGCCGATCTACCAGACGATTAATTTCTCGAATGAGAGAACATTGCAACTTAAACGCCTGTTTCAAATCCAATGGTGAATAAACGTCTGCAATTGCGCAACACATTGATGATACGTCACACGTATGTTCTCCAGACGTAGCATTTAGAATAATTACTAAATATAATAAAAAAGGGAGTTAGCTACATATGAAGCTTTATGGATTAACAAATTGCAGCGGATTTATGCAAACAGAAGAAGCATGTTCAAGCATTGAGCTTGAACTGGAGGTGACGCACGTAATTGATTGGTTGTTCACTTATTTAACACTCTCCATGTCTCCCTTATTCTATCTTGTTTTGATTTTCAATTTTTATATAAACAAATGTTTATTTGTAGATACTTCAGTAGAAAATGAGAAAGAAGCGATTCTTGTATCTTTATTTAGTTTTTTTGCACGTGGAAAGGGTACTATGAATTCTATGAAGGCTCGCATTCCAAAAGAAGTATATAAATGTTCCAATCAGTAACACTTTCCCAGGTAGTGCGGTGTCTGCTTTTTAACGACAGATTTGGTGTGGTTAGTTGGAACTTTATGTCTGAAGAGATGCCATAAAGGCTCCACCTAAAGGACAAGCTAACAAATAAAAATTATTTAGCATATAACTGAAAATTGTTTTTAGGGTGTGGCAGGGTGGCTTAGTGGTTAGATTAACATGTATTGATGCAGACCTGATCAAATTCGAGCCCTGTCTGGAGCAAATTCTAGAATGTACGTGAAGATTTCCATATACGGACGAAACCTTCCTACTGGATGAATTTTCCTTACTTCATTGTAAACTACTTAGTTTATACTTCGAAATGTATGTAAATAATAGAACTGGTTTTACATCAAGATCGCAGCCTTGGTTTAAATAACTTTAAAACAATGCTTTATATAGTTTGCTAAATTTCCTAACGAAGAGGAGAAAATTGAGCCGTTATATATATCAAGAGTACAGCAGATCCTATTCACGAACTGCAATCACATGCATGTGAGTGAAACCATGCGCTCAATTAGTGTAAGAAAATGAGAGCATAGAGCATGTAAATACGGGCGAGTTAAAATATAGAACCATGCGCGTGATACAGTGAAAACGAGTGATATAATTATCTCGAATCGTTCTGGACAAATCGATATGTAGTCAAATTAGATCGACAAGATTGCTAAGAGTATTTACTGAAATTATATCAAGAGACGACATAATAAATTAAGCAGCGGTGGGAAATGACTAGGTTTGATTCTGAACACAGCACTTACGAATAGTATTATTTGTAGATCACATAATTCAGAACTGCAATCTAGTTTCCATAAAATATTAAGAATGATGAATTAAAATTAAATTATTTCGGATCGTTTAAAATTTTAACTTAATAACCAACTTTATGATCAATTGCATACTCTCCCTTTTATTGTATCTATTAACCAAGGTCCCTTCTAGAATGCAACACTTATTATTGAACGTTTATGTTAAATGTCGACTTTCCTTAAAATAATACAAGGTTCTTAATTTCATCTTTTAATTTTCGAAAATTCCTGCCTGACCTTCAATTAATCTTATATCTTTACTTTATCAACGTATTTATTATCAACATATGACCTTTTATCCTGACATGAATTCAAAACAAGTGTATCAGTATTACTTATTAATCCATAATATGTGAAGTCACACATAAGTTCGACATATAACAAAACCGAATATAAAAGCAAGACAGAAACCTGCAAGGAAGAAATCACATTCAATCAGTGTGGTTTCGTTTCGATTAATGCACACGTGCATGTAACTATATTTATCAGATTTCTTATGTGTGATGAAAGTTTGTCTTGTGAATCTTCAGTTATTTTTAACTGATCACTGTAGATTCCCTTAGATTAGCATAAGCGTGCATATAATTACTTATGGCCAACTGCTACCCAGCTATATGCATAAGCATGCACACACATAAGTGGCGCAAGTTTACCTAGTGAAACGTCAGTAATAAACATGGGACCTGCAATTATGTATAAAGGAAACAATTTACACGAAATTTATCCTTTTTTATTACCTGTCTCGAAATTATTGTGATGAGAGGAAATTTTTAAGTTTTTCTAAATGAAAGCCGAAATATTAGAAACAAAAAGTGAAATAGAATGCGTCAACCTTTTTAGACAGCAAGGACCAGTAATACTTCAAACCTTGCGTTGCTGCTAGGATGACAATAGACAACTCCTGAACAACATGACAGGAAAGACAACTTATGAGGAAAAACATACGTACGTGCAGAAGCTAACGAAGGGAAAGCCCAGACAAAGCTCAATTCTTCGATAAAAGAATAAAAATATCTCAAACAGTACATTGTAATAAGGTAAGAAGAACGCCTGCACGCACACAAACGCACACACATACGAAATTGCAATTAAGCACGCAGTCAACCAACAACAATACTATGACTGACACAGATAATCGAAATTAAAATTTAATAGTTCAAATAGGACAAGAAGGATAAATCAAGGTCAGCATGAGCGAAAGGTATAATCCAACATCACCTTCACTTCGTTATCACAGGCAACTCATCAGCAGGAGCCGGTATTAAGCCCTATAACACCTGTATACTTGGTCAAGCAATGTGGAGCAAGTGGACCGTCTTATCTTCTATACCAATTTGTATACAATCAGTAGTGGATATAAATTCGTAAAACGTCGACGGCAAAGTGGCTTTAAAGCATACGCAATATTTATAATATATAACAACTCTGTAAAGGATACAAACACAATGGATGACGAGTTGGTATCTGGTACCAACACTATAATTGCCGAGACAAAAAATGGTACCAAAATAATGGATTTCGAGATTTGAAAAACGTGATAACCAATATTGGTCAAAGGTATTCAGAAGAAATTGTAATTTTAAATTTTAATGTAATTTAGCATATTTTGTAGTCCGTGGTCTTAATATCATACACTGACACGGCGACCATAATGTTAGTACTATGTACAGACTCCAAAGTCATAGTGTTTTTGCTTTTGCGGGCTTCGTATATATCATATATAATGAGTTGGCTTTGAAGTGGCATTGTCAAAGACTTAATATAAAGTTAAATCTACTATTGTTTGCATTCACATTCGTAAAGACGGTTGTACCGTCCAATGGTCACACGTTCATTGACTAAATATATAGTGGATGCAGGGTGTAGTAACAGCTTTTACTGGTAAGTTGCCAGTATGCACGTAACTTATGTGTAGATGAGATTATACACTTCGGTCACGCTAACTTTAGTTTAATGATCTGTTCTAATATGAATCAATTTGTTACTAGGTGATGATAAGCTATTACAAAATTGCTTATACATTAGTTCTCCTTAACAAACAGTATAAACTATTCTTCATTTAATTGAATTATGCCATAATTAATCTGAAAGGTGATAACTGCTACCAATCAAGGCCAGATTTTTTGGATTTATTGGGGTAAAATGTGTTCACATGTAGTTGTAATTATCCGTTTTGGTGAAATTTAGTTTATTATGAAATCCATCGTGATTTTGCCCTGTACGAACTCAATATTCATAGTGTTGGTAACATGTACACACTCGGAAAACATAGTGTTGATAGCATGTATCAACTTGACACCCTAAGTTTTGGAGTTATATATAGAAAGGTGGTTTAGAATTTGCATTGTCGTAGACTTTATATGGAGGTAACTCCAGTACTGTTTGTATACATATTCATATAGAAGATTTTACATTTCAATCGTCTCACATTCCTAGACCAAATATATAGTGTGGATAAGACGTAGTACTGGTTCTTACTGGTAAGTCGTCAGTAAATACGGAACTTATGTGTACATGAGATTATGCCTTTTCTTCATGCTGACTTTGGTTTATCATTCCGGTTCTATTTAAAATAATATTTTTACTAGGTCTGCAACATCTAATAAAAAATTGAATATATATTCGTTCTTTGAAACAAACGCTATTATAGTTCTCAATCACTTATTCAAAAAGCCAGATTTTTTATAAAAGAAAATTGTAATTAGTTTTATTATTTAATTTAGAAATAAACGAACTATTATCTAAAATAACGATTCATTTCAATTGTCAATGTGTTTCTCTTCGTAGAAAACCGCACAAAGAAAATGGACACAGGATATATATATATATATTTAAAATGTCCATGCCTTTTTTATTTTACACAGTATATTTATAATTAGGAAGAAAGAACACATTAATAACAAAGTGGATAAAGGCCATTTATTTCGTGAATACTAAACATCTCATACAATCATACATATTTATACATTTTGGGTTTTAAATTGATTATGCTAGTGGTAACAAATCTGACTCGTTTTTACCTCTGTTTCTTGTTTTGGCTAGTTGGTGAGTGTGTATGCGTTTGTGTTTTTTTGTATGCGTGTTTACATGTAAAGGTCATTCTCGCAGTATTGCAAAGTGATGTCTGAGATCTGGTCATTA